>PVJS01003163.1:0-77781 GCA_004027185.1 Glis glis
AGATAGAATGGGACTTAGAAGGGACTTAGAAGGGAAGAAGAAGAAATCTTTAGATGGACAAAGAAGGTGACCTAACTGAGGGAGTTGGGAGGGGGATGGAGGGAAACACACTATAGCACATGATGTACATACACAAACCTATAAGACTCAATCACTATCTGGAGCATGAAAGGGAGGGAAGGGGGAGGGAATAGGGTGGAATTGGAGGGAGGGCTAAATGAGCAATGTGTGCATGTATGATGTTGATACCCTGACATATATCAAAATGTATAATTACAATGCACCAATAAATGAACATAAAAAAAGTGTATGCCAAGGAGAAAGTCATGGCTGGATGTGTCCAAAGATTTGACTACAGGTATGTCTGTTGTCATGCTATTTAAAATGGATGAGCCACCTAGGGTGCATTTGGTTTCAAGCAACAGAAAACACAGAACCGGGCGTGGTGGCGCACGCTTGTAATCCCAGTACTTTGGGAGGCAGAGACCGGAGGATCCGGGTTCGCGGCCAGCCTCAGCTCTCTCTCCCTCTCTCTCTCCCTCTCTCTCTCTCTCTCTCTCTCTCTCTCTCTCTCTCCTTAGTGAGGCCCTCCACAACTTCATGAGACACGGTTTCAAAATAAAGTATAAAAAATAGGGCCGGGGGCGTAGCGCAGAGGTAGAATGCCCCTGCGTTCAATCCCCGGGACCGCAAAAAAAAAAAAAAAAAGAAAACACAACACAGACTGGGTTTGGTAATGAAGAGAAGCTGCTGACTCACCTACCGTAAGGTTCAGGCACGGTTTGAGTTTCCACCATTGCTTTTTCTGGGCTCAGCTTCATTCACTGGTTCCGGCTCTGTCCGACCCCATGTGCTGATTCTGTCCTTAACTTGGCTCCCATATGACTTTAAAAGATACATGATTGCAGCTGCTATGGAAAGAGAAAGATTTTGTCTTTCCCCAGCCTTAGAACACAAGCGCTGAGCTTCGTTCCAACTGGATTAACATGGGTTCCTTGCTCACTCCTCAACAAATTATGGCAATGGGCACAAGCTTACATTGATGAGTTTACACCACATAGCACTCATCGAAAGTAGGGGAAGGGAGGAGGAAAAATCCCCCGCAAACCACAGAATTGACAAACAATGGACAGGAGGAAATACTAACTAGCCATCCACACAGGGCAAATGTGAAGAGAGCCTAAATATCCATAATTACGGTGTTGGTGGTACACGTTGAAAGATCATCATTCAGCCCAAGGGTATGCATCCATTTAAAACATGCAATAACATCAGAAGAGGGTCACCGTGTGCTTCATATGGAAGGAGACTATAAAACCCTTGGAAGGCGGTATACCAATTCATTCACAGCTGTTATCTCTAAATGGCAGCATTCTGTTTGGTTTGCATGATGTAGATGTCAGACTTTCACTTGTGCTTACTCATATTTTCAAAAAAAGTAGATAAAATGTATTACAGGTTGAATATCCCTTCTCCAAAATGCTTGAGATCAGAAGTGTTTTAGTTTTGTTTTTGGATTCTGGAATATTTGCATATACATAATGAGGCATCATAAGAATGGGACTTGTCTAAGCATGAAAATCACTTATGTTTCTTATAGCTAGAGTCTGAAGGTAATTTTATATGATACTCTGAGTGTGCCTGCGTTTTAACTCCGACTCATCACACAAGGTCAAGTGTGGGATTTTTCACTTGGGGCGTCGTGTCAGTGTTTAAAGAGTTTCTGACATGGGAGCATAATCTACTGTAGTGTTTCATTGGATGGAAAGTTAAAGAACCCACAGCAGTAACACTGAGCTGGGGTGACCACGGAGTACTGTAAGATGCCAACACATATGTTGCCGCTTGTATGAATTTTTTTTCAAGATGTGATTATAAATACAGCCCAGAAGTTAATAAAGAACCTATATCTAAATCCAAAATTTGAATCAGTAATCATAAAAGGTGATTCTTCCGTAAATTAATAGTGACATTTTCTAATAATATTGGAAAATTTCTACATACACACACACACACGCACATTTATGTAAGTAACATTTTACTATGCTTTAAGGAAATTCACTTGGAAGAATCAAAATAAATATACCAGGTCTTAATATTTCCAAAATTTACTCCCTCTGAATAGTAATCATGAAAATACCTATTTTAAATTGATCCAAAACTGTGGATTTGCTTTAGAATTTATGGAACCGTGTTTTCACTTCTTAACTTGTCACAGTTTCAGAATGCACTGGCCTTCCCCTCCTGAGTTTTCATTCCTGGTTTCAATTTCCTTTCCAGCCTACAGTTTTCATGCTTTTTGGAGTCAGACTCAAGGCTGAACTTCAGCTGAGGACAGAGCCCATCACCAGGAGAGGACACTGAGCCACGCCTCTGAACACACCCATAGATGCCTCAAGGAACAAGCAAACAACAAAAACTCAAAGTGGGTTGTCACTAAGGTGGCAGTGGCAGAAGGTTACGTCCAAGGTGCACAGGGACTCTGAAATCATTCTAAATGTCTTCACAGCCTGTGTAGTATTACTTTTCAAAGCAAGTGAAACTCAAATTGAATAAAAAAAGGTTGGAGGAGATCCAGTAATGAGCAACTATCCATCCACCCTCCTTCCCTACCTCCCTCCCGCACGACTCTCTCTCTGGTTTGACTTCTCAGGTCTCTCAACACATGCCACCCCAGGACTTATTCCCAGCCCTTTGCAAACACTCTTCTCCCTGAACTTTTTTGTCATCCAGATCCTATCTATCCATTAGAACCCAGATCAAGCACCACCTTCCCCATTCAGCCCCCAGAAAGCTCAGCCCACCGGGATCTTCCTTGCTCTCCAATTCCATTGCTCCCATCTTCTTTCCTCACATACTTAGGATGCAGTTGCTCTGTAATCATTTCTACATGGCTAGTCTCGTTCCTAGAGAACACAGCCACCTCTTATCTATCACTTCCCCCATATTGATCACATAGCAGGGATGCCGTTGAAATGTATTATTTGACTAAGTGCATGTAACAATGAAATATTGAAAATGGAATGACAGGAGCAGAAACTAAAGAATTAAAATCCAGTATCCTCATAAGAAAATATCAAAACACCCAGCCCCGATGACCTGATTAGTCAATGTAAGAACCCATAAATAAATGATTTCAGATATGCATTGCTTCTAGAAGGGTGCAAAAGGTTACAGCCTAGGGCATTGATGGTGACCTACTAATGCATTCTCTAGAGCAATGTGGACTGGAAAAAGGAGCTCAAAAGTCAGGCCTAGACTGGAGTTCTTGATGGGGAGACCTGTATGGAAACAAGGGCTCCATTGTTGTAGCAATATTGATTTTTCTGGAATACTTGGTTTCAGCAGGACTAGCTTTTGTCCATTAAGCAGCAACCACTGCTGAGCATGTCGGACAAAAATTCTGAGAACCCAACATTAGTGCACTTTCACGAGAAATTTTGAAATCCAATTTAGTTGTGTTATTGAACAGGACTCAAACAGTAAAAACAAACTGAATATCCAACAATAAGGGAACAGGTACCTTATATACAACGGACATTGTCGATCCCTCTCTCCCCCTTCCTCCCGCTTGCATAGCAGGTATGCAGCTGGGGCAGAGTCCCCTACCGCCCAACATGCCAATCTGCAAAATCTTTTCTCTGCCACCACCCCTTGCTATCATGATTCTATTAGTGGTGGGCAAAATCCAGATCAGGGCATTCCCTGACTACAAAGACTGGTGTGAGTTAGTCCCAGGAAATGAAAGCAGGGCTTTTGTTTGATAGTTTGGAGAGAAGACCTCTGTCTGGAAAGTCAATGCTATAAACTGAATTGTGTCCCCCTAAAAAAAATAAATTATATGTTGAAGTCCTAACTAGCTCACAATGTGATGGTGGTATTTGGAAATGAGGACTTTGGTAGGCAGTTGAGTTTGGATGAGGTCATGAGGGGGCCCTAATGTGATTAGTGTCCCTATAAAAACAGACACCAGGGACCTTGCTTCCCCTTCCTCCTGATCTCCACACGTGCGCGTGTGTACACACATACACACACACACACACACACACACACACACACACACACCCCAAAGTCACCAAGGAAAGGCCATATGAAGATGCAGGGTTGCTACTGTTTGCAACCAAGGCGAGGACCCAGCAGACATCAACCCTGCTGGCACGCTGATTTTGGACTTCAGTCTCCAGAACTGAGAGAAATAAACACTTGCTGTTTCGGTCTCCCAGTCCATTTGTTATTGGAGCCTGAGATGACTATGATACCTCACATGTAGGCATGAAACCTGGAACAGGAGCTACCACTTTATAACCTGAAGGAGGAGCCTTCTGGACAAGGGCAGAGAGCCCAAGGAAATGGAAACAGTGACCTAATGATGTTGCCCCCGATCCTACTTGAAATGTGAGTTCCTTTCACACTCAAAGCCTCTCAGCTGGAGCAATTATGTATGCACAATGATAGAGCCTAAAAGAGAACAAGGGAAGAATAAAACATTGGATGTGGGGAATAGGGAGATTGGTGGGTTTACCTATTTCAAAATCAGATTATCTTCATTAAGGGCTTACAAAGGGTCAGGCATAGCCAGGCGTGGTGGCACATGCCTGTAATCCCAGTACATGGGAGGATGAGACAGGAGGATCACATGTTCAAGGCCATATTCAGCAATTTAGTGAGACCCTATTTCAAAATTTAAAAAAATAAAAAGGACTGGGGGTACAGCTCAGCGGTAGAGTCCCCTTGGGTTCAACCTCCAGTACCACAAAAAAAAAGTCAGGCCTATACACACATGCATTATTTCATTTAATCCTCATTTTACAAGGAAGAAACTGCAAATGCAGTTTTAATTATCTTTTTTGCATAAATAACTTGGACAATAATTGAACTATGTTTAAAAAGATTACATCACCTGCTTTTAATATCATCTTCCTATAGAATGTCATAGAACGAAGGTCAGCTAATACAAAAAATCACTGTACAACACAAGAAGGGCAAATGGACAATCTCTTATCCAAACAAGTTTACAAAAGAAAGCCACAGTTGAACCCAACATATCATTACATTTTGCCCTGTATTGCAGTAGCATCATCATAGTTTATCGATAAGGTGAGCACAATATTAGGAACACAGCAATGATTCAATAAATATCAGTTGAATTTTATAAATGACCATGCAGTCAATGCTTCACAATATATTTCTTTTTTTAATAGCATTTATTCAAATGCCTCTGTTGAAAGTTCCGCTTGAAGATTCCAGCATGGAAATGCTTCAATTACACTCGACAGAACAATCTAGATCAAACTGGCATCGCAAGACTGTATCTGGGAATCCTTGATTTTTTTAAATGCTGTGCTAAGTAGACTCTGCTTGCCACTCCATTCCCACTCTCCACCCTGCTGATCTGCAGGGACCCAGCCTTCCAGCTGGTCTTGCCCAATGAAGAGGCCAGACAGTAGGCAAAAAAGAGAATGAAGTTGGAATACTCATTCCCCCGGCTTTCCCCATGGAAGCCCACACACCAGCTGCCTCCTATCACCACCTTCCTCCGTGCCCTGCCCTGTCTCCAGATTCCAGGAGCCACCATTTCCACGGGCTCCTTCAGGCCTGAGGGTGATAACAAACTCCCACACAGGTCCCACTGTTTCTAGCCCTAGCATCCTACATGATCACTTGTGATTCTGCTCTACATCTATATAAACAATCCCAGCCGGGCATGGTGGCGCACACTTGTAATCCCAGTACTTTGGGAGGCGGAGACCGGAGGATCCGGGTTCGCGGCCAGCCTCAGCTCTCTCGCTCTCTCTCTCCTTGACTCTCTCTCTCTCTCTCTCTCTCTCTCTCTCTCTACTTAGTGAGGCCCTCCACAACTTCGTGAGACCCAGTTTCAAAAATAAAGTATAAAAAACAGGGCTGGGGGCGTAGCGCGGAGGTAGAACGCCCCTGCGTTCAATCCCCAGTACCGCAAAAAAACAATCCCTTAAAGCTCACTACAAATATCCAATGAGGGCATAGCATTTGATTTTGCTAGGCCACCGACTGATATAGACATGGCACCCAATTGATTTTGTAATGCAAGTTGAATTATGGAAGGATACAGATACAGTCATAGCAAAATAAGACCTAAAAGTTATGCAATGGCGGGAGACATGTCTCATATTGACACAGTGACAATGTATTAAGTCTTATAGTAAAAACATCTGCTTTTCTTTTTTGGTTTTGTTTTGTTTAATGGTACTGGGGATTGAACCTAGGGGCGCTCTATCTCTGAGCTATACTCTTCCCCAGCCCTATTTTGCTTTTCATTTTCAAACAGGTCTTACCACATTACCACACTCTGGCCTCAAACCTGCAATCCTCCTGTCTCAACCTCCCAAGTACTGGTATTGCAGGTGTGTGCCACCATGCCCAGCTCAACTTTTTTTATTAAGACCTTCATAAAAACCAAAAGAAGTAAAAACATTTTAAAGACACTACCCAGTGGAAAGATTCCTCCCTCCCCCATTGCCTTTTATCTCCTCACCACACCCAGGATTCTAAGTCTTGGTTTCTTCTACCTACAAGTAAAAATGATAGAGACAGAGACAGCGACACACAGAAGGACTTAGAAGGGAGAGAACAGCTATAATTTACACTTGACTCTGCAGACCAAATGACAGAGGAATCTGGGGAAAGCCTTAGGAACAGAAGAGAGGTGGGAACTTCAGGAGAAGGGAAAGTGACATAGAATATGAGAGAGAAATTGGGTCCATGACAGATCACCCACCACCCGCTGAAGGAAGCTCCACGTGGAGATGCCCTGGCAGAATCACCGCAGATGACTGTGTCTCTTTCCCTCCATACAGCCCCATGTGCTCAGCTCATCAGCGGAAGCCTGGGCGCTCCGAGCCTGCATCCCACACGGTACATTGGAATATTAATGACGCCAGATGCCACCCTCCGTTTTCAACCTGAAGTGTCTACAATTTGGATTCCATCACAATGAACATGAAGAACAGACTGAATCTTTTTGGGGGTCCTCTGTGTGTACCCCCTCAGCTTACTTCCAGTCATCAAAAGGCTCATGAGATTCCTTCGTGTGAGTGATAGTCAGGGAAAGGGGGCCATGTGTATTTGGAATGTATGTGCAAGTGTAATGCAAATTGCTTGATGACCTAAAAATCCTGACCTCCAGCTACTTTTCAAAAAACTCGTAAGATCAGACAACCCTGGGTCCATGTTCCCAAAAAGCCGCCATCACTGAGGCTGAGCGACAGCCCTGCCCTTTATACCGGCCTGAGATCTCCCCTGGCCAGCCTCCACCATCCGCCTCACAACTCCCATTAAATGCTAGCTTCTGGAACTTGTGAGTGGGCAGGGCCTGACCTCCCCCTTCTCTTCCCAAGGGCAGAACTATGAGAACTGGTTGTCAATTGTTACAGAGACCTTGAGGGTTCACTCTGCTGACCAGTGAGCGTATTCTGACCCGCATGACTGGGGACAATCTCCTTGACCACAAGAGATGGCATCTGCTTTACATCACGTGGTGAATGAACTGTACCCTTCCCAAATCATAAGACAACTCCTAAAGAACACCAAGTTGTTAAAATCCCATCCTCTCTCCATCTCAGAGTAAGAACTAGAGAGTTAGCCAGGCATGGTGGAACACGCCTGTTATCCCAGTACTCGTGAGGATAAGACAGGAAGATCACAAGTTTGAGGCCAGCCTCAAGAACTTAGCAAAGCCTTCCAGCCAGGCGTGGTGGCGCACGCTTGTAACCCCAGTACTTGGGAGGCTGAGACCGGAGGATCCGGGTTCAAGGCCAGCCTCAGCTACTTAGTGAGGCCCTCTACAATTTAGTGAGACCCTGTTTCAAAATAAAGAATAAAAAAATAGGGCTTGGGGGTGTAGCTTGGAGGTAGAATGCCCCTCCCTGGGTTCAATCCCTGGTACTTAAAAAAAGGGAAAAAAAGCCCTCTGCAACTTAGTGAGACCCTGTTTCAAAATAAAAACTAAAATAGGGCTGGGAGTGTAGCTCAGAGGTAGAATGCCCCTGGATTCATCTCCAGTACTACAAAAAAAAAATAAAAAGACTAGAGTTTCAAACTCAGAGTCATTTTATGAAAATTCCTTCAAGTGTTATGTACCTTTTACCCCATTCTGAAGTCAGACTGGGCCTCTGACCGCATCCTCTCTTCCACTCCACCCTCCCCCCCCCGTTTTATCCCTGTGAGATGCTGAGAAAATGTACCCCACCCTCAGTCCTGCCCCCTTTGGTTTGGAGGTTCAGATTTGCCCCACAGCTACGTGTCTTTGGAGGCTTGAGACTAATACCACTGAAAATAGAGCTTCTCCATGTGGTGAATTTGGGGCCACCACCCCCCTTTTTGGTATTGGGGACTGAACTTGGGAAGATTCTACCACTGAGCCACATCCCCAACCCTTTTTATTTATTTTCAAACAGGGTCTCCCTAAGTGGCTGAGCCTGGCCTTGAACCTGCGATCCTCCTGTCTCAGCCTCCCAAGTACTGGGATTACAGGCATGAGCCACCATGCCAGCAGGGGCCACCCTTTTTAAACCCTGTCCATAGTGAACAGCTGCTTTTCAGGCCACCATGATGAACAGACACACAGAGCCCTGAGGAAGCCTTGGTTAACTTCTCAGCCCACCGGCCTCTAGAGCATGAGGAAATCTTCTGCTTTAACATTTCCTCCAGCTGGCAGCAAGCACTGAAGACTGCTGCCTGGAGGGAGCGTCCGAGGCAAGGTAGAAAGCTGGAACAGAGACGGCCAGCTTGGCAGCAAGAACCAAGAAGAAATTGAAAGGCACTTTAGGAGGTCAACAGCTCAGTTTCTAAACCATCATCGACCGCTGGAGCTGAGTGGGACCTGAAATCGCATCCAGCCTCTATGTAAAGGCGAGGAAGTGGAGACCATTAAAAGCGTTGGCCAGCACGTCCATCTCGTTCACCTCTGCACCCCAGCGCTCAGCCCTACACCTGGCACATAGTAGTAGGTTGCTTCCGTGAACACATGGCAAAACCGGAGCCGAAACTCAGGACAGGGGTTTTATTTTTTTTAACGTGCTTTTATTGGTGCATTGGAGTCTTACATCACAATGAATATCTATTTGATGTTAACATACATGCACACAGCTCTTAGTGCCCCCCGCCTCCCCCCACCCGTATGAAGTACCAAGAATGATGTTGGTATATGTTCACATGTACATATTGTTTATGATAGTAATTCCATTAATTCACTTCTTTCTTGCCCTCCCCCTTCCCTTGTACCACTTCCCTTGTTCCACTGAGGGTTCTCCATTATCAACCAGAGTCAGGACAGGGGTTTTATAACCAGTGTTTCCCAACCCCAAGGACTATCATTAGAATTACCTAAGGAAGCCCATTTAGATGCATCCCTGGACCCTGCCCAGACCTCAGATGTGGGAACCTGGTGATATCGACAGTCTCCCCCAGCTCATTCAGATAACCACCCAGGTTTAGGGACCACTGCCCTGAATGATACCACCTCTTGACCCTAACACACCTGGGTCAGGTGGCATTATCTCACAGTGTCAGATCACCACACATAGCGACCATCTCCTTTTAGAGTTGGGCAATAATAAATGGCGTCACAAGTCACCACGGGAATTTTTTCTAAACATAGCACCCAACTTAAGTCAGTCACGACTTTTAATCTGACTTGGAAGCAACAGGAAATGGCATGGGATTAATTATCAAGGAAAAACATAGGTGTCGATACACAGGACTTCCTAACAAACCTGTCACTCAGACTGACAGTGAGGTGCCACGTGGTCTATTCAGAAGGCTCCTGACAGGTGCTATGGACAGGATTCAGAAAATAACCTAGCTGAATGAAGTTATGTTGATGGTAGGGTTATTTTTCATAATTGTAGGATTAGTTTTTATTCAAAAGATAATAACCAACTTTTATATCAGTAACAAGTATGCACGGTTTTTGTTTGTTTCTTCCTTCTCGGCTTTACCTCGCACAATGTCTGGCCGTCATCATGGGCCAGGTCAGACCTACCTGGGACCTAGGATCCTCTGCAAACAGAAAGAAGCTAAGCAGGGACCGTCACAAATCAAAGGGTAATATGTTCACCAGACCTGCTTTCAGATGGTCATCCCCAAGATCAGTGTGCTTATGCTCACAAGGCTCTCTGAACTCCCTACAAGAAAGTTCTGTGCCACTGAGCCTCTTAATAACTTCTCTGGTTTTTTACTTGTACCCACAGTCAAAGCTGTGCAGACCTAAGCCGGGCGTGGTGGGGCGCACTTGTAATCCCAGTACTTGGGAGGCTGAGACCGGAGGATCGGGGTTCATGGCCAGCCTCAGCTACTTAGTGAGGCCCTCCACAACTTAGTGAGACCCTGTTTCAAAATAAAGAATAAAAAATAGAGCTGGGGGTGTAGCCCGGAGGTAGAACGCCCCTGGGTTCAATCCCCAGTATCACCAAAACAAATAAAACTGCGCAGACCAATTCATTCATTCATTTTGTTTATATAGTAAAAGTAAATACTAGACCCTCTCATTTTTTTTCAAGTTCAATATTCCTCTATTTAAACAAAAGGTTTAGTGACCCTCAGCAACTTAGTGAGACCTTATTTCAAAATAAAAAATAAAAGCCGGGCGTGGTGGCTCACGCTTGTAATCCCAGTACTTTGGGAGGCAGAGACCGGAAGATCTGGGTTCGCGGCCAGCCTCAGCTTGCTTGCTCTCTCTCTCTCTCTCTCTCTCTCCCTGTCTCTCTCTCTCTCTCTCTCTCTCTCTCTCTCTCTCTACCTAGTGAGGCCCTCCGCAACTTTGTGAGACCCGGATTCAAAATAAAGTATAAAAAAATAGGGCCGGGGGTGTAGCGCGGAGGTAGAACGCCCCTGGGTTCAATCCCCGGTACCGCAAAAAATAAATAAATAAATAAATAAATAAATAAATAAATAAAATAAAATAAAATAAAAAATAAAAAGTGCTGGGAGTGCAGCTCAGAGGTAGAATGCCTCCGGGTTCAACCCCTAGTACCAAAAAAGGGGTGGGTAAGGAGAAAAAGCCCAATCACGCCTCTTTTCATCCTTGCTTAGACCCAAATCTCTAACTTCTCATAATTAGTATATTCCAAAAGGCAAGTCTACAGGCAGAGGAGACGGCTGCGTCCCAGAGGCACCATCAATAACGCCGCGCATTCCTGACGCCTGCATCTCTCCCATGGCCTCTGCCCACCAAAAGAACTCTACAAAGTCCAAACACAAGTTTTAAATTACCCAGCCCCCTCGACTCCTGCAGGAGAGAGAGCAAAGGAAAAGCAAGGAAAGGGGAGAGACTGTGGTGGTAAGAATAGTGCTAAAGCAGAAACACAAACCAATAAATGCAAGTGAGTTCCATGTCGGGGCCGCCACGGAGTCTTAAACCGGGCCTGTTGTGTTTTGATCTTACAGAAGCACATATGGTCTTCCATTAGCAGGTCTCAGAGCGGTGGGCCACGTTACCATCCCATATGTGCCGATCTCAACAACAGGGCTGATTTATGTTAGTGAGCGCCAGGGTTTTTTTTTCCTTCTTTTTCATCTCCTTGTTATTTCAGGAGAAATGTAAGGGTAGATTTATTCTGCCATTACAAAGAGGCTTCCTAGAGTTTGTTTGTTTAAAGTTGATAGTTTCCAGTAGGGTGAAGTAGATCTGTTTCCTACAAAAATTCAGTGAAAGCTAGAAGCTCTTTTTCCCTCCCCCTTCCCCCCCAAAATGAAAGCAGATTTCCCCTGGTCTCCACCCCTGCTCATTCTAGAAACATGACCAAGGAGCCAGGGCAAGAATGTTATGGGGAACAGGCACTCTGTAAGCTTGACACTCACATGTGGCTCCCCTGTTGTCTGGGCTCCTTTTCTCACCCCAAGGAATAACTCTGGCCAGAGTGGGGGGGCAGGATCTAAGTTCCTCCCCTTGGCCCTCAGCTAATTTCCCAGCAGTACAAGTGAAGGGGTCAAAAGGAAGACAAGAGCCACTCGTGAGGCAGGGGTTGGCCAACACTGGCACAGGGAGATAAAGGATATCATTGCTTATAGGATGAGCAAATAGGATGTCAGAGCTGCCACCATATGCCCTAAGGCTACAACTGCCTCTGCCCCCTCTGAAGCTAGAAGACCATTTAGCTTGGATGTCTCTGTGCCCTTTTTTTTTTTTTTTTTTGTAGTAGTAGTAGTAGTAGTAGTACTGAGGATTTAACCCAGGGGCATTCAACTCTAAGGTATACTCCCAACTCTTTTTTTATTTTGAAACAGGGTCTTGCTAAATTGCTGAAGGTATCCCTAAGTTGCTGAGGCTGGCTTTGAACCTGTGATCCTCCTATCTTAGCCTCCCAAGTACTGGGATTACAAGCATGCACCACCGTGCCCGGTTCTGTGCCTCTATTCTTAGATTGCCACATCTCCCTCAGATTAGTTCTACTTAAGTCACAACAGAGCTGAACAACATTGTAGCTCTAATAACAACGTGCACAGTAGCCAAGTGTTATTGCTTTGTTGAACCTCGCTACTGGACACAGAATACAAATTTACCCACTTTTTAATTTTGAATCTGCTTCTAATTAAAAATTTTTAAATGCATTATTTATCTCCATTCCTATCCAGGCCCCCTGCTATTTATTTATTTATTTATTATTTATTTATTTATTTATTTATTTATTTATTTTGGTACTGGGGATTGAATCTACCTCCAAGTTACACCCCCAGTCCATTTTTTTTTTTAATTTCTTACTTGGAAACAGGGTCTCACTAGGTTGCTGAGAGCCTCGCGAAGTTGCCGAGGCTAGCTTTGAACCTGCGATCCTTCTGTGTCAGCCTCTCAAGTACTGGGATTACAGGCACGTGCCACCACACCCAGCTCTATCCAGGTTCCTTCTAAAGGAACTTAGTTAACTCTTAATTCATTCTTAAATCTTGGGTCTCCCTGTATTAAGCAAGAGGAGGAGGAGGAGGAGAAGATATATATGTGTATATATGTATACACACACACACACAGACATATATTTGGTGGTGCTGGAGATTGAACACGAGACATTTCTACTTCCAAGCTAATACCCCCAGTCATTTTTATTTTTTATTTTGAAACAGGATCCTGCTAAATTACTTAGGGTCTCGCTAAGTTGCCGAGCCTCGCCTCAAACCTGAGATCCTCCTGTCTTGGCCTCGAACCTAAGATCCTCCTGACTCAGCTTCCCAAGTACTGGAATTACAGGCATGCACCACCATGCCCAGCTAAAAGAAAAAATTCTACTTCCTCTAATTATCAGACAATGGAGAAGTGGAAAGATTAGTAGAGTCTTAAGTGTGAGTGACCAAGGGTACCCTAGGACTAGTTTCCATTTCAATGTGAACTGCCGGTTATAATGAATTTCTAATTGGGAGAAAGCTAAAAAGTGAGACAGCTAAGAATCTTTATAGGCATCATGGAGAAGAGGCACATTTTTAGACCAGTCTCTAATTTTATCCCATTAACTCCGCCTCCTACACATACCCCGCTTACCTCTCTCTTCTCCTCATTACTCTTTGTCCCAAAGATCAAGAATGAGTCTGATGAAGGTCTGAGTTAGCAATAAAGTCAACAAGTATTTGGAGGAATCTTGATTGTCTAGCTAACAAATTTCATTGCCTTATAATAGAAAATAAACTTCCCTTTCCTTCATCTACCTCTCTTTGAAATTAAAGAGGCAATTTAAAAACTCAATTATTTCCCATCACTCCGCTGAAATTTTAACTATACAATGCAATATTATACGTATTATATATAATTTCAACATCTACAACAGTATATGTCATTTCAATATAATACACAATTTTAGGTATGTTTGTCACATTTCAAACCGGGATTAAAGTCTAGATGTTGATTTTGTTGCACTAGGATTGTGGTTTTATTAAAAAGCTGGGGATGTAACTCGGAGGTAGAATGCCCCTGGGTACGATTCCCAGTACCAAAAAAAAAAAAGTAATGTAATCAGCCAGGAGTGGTGGTGCACACCTATAATCCCAGTACTTAGGAAGCTGAGACAGAAGGATTGCAAGTTCAAGGCCAGCCTCAGTAACTTAGCAAGCTAGTGAGACTATGTTTAAAAATAATAATAAATAATAATAATAGGACTCAGAGTATAGCTTAGAGGTAGAATACCCCTGGGCTTAATCCCTAGTACCACCAAATTTTTTTTTTTTTTTTTTTTTTTTGCGGTACCGCGGATTGAACCCGGGGCCATTCTACCTCTGAGCTACACCCCTGGCCCTATTTTTTATAGTTTATTTTGAAACCAGGTCTCACAAAGTTGCGGAGGGCCTCACTAAGTAGCTGAGGCTGGCCGCGAACCTGGATCCTCCAGTCTCAGCCTCCCAAGTACTGATTACAAGCGTGTGCCACCATGCCCGGCACCACCAAATAGTTTTAAAAAATTAAAAAGATTGTGGTTTTATTTCAAAAGTGCAAGAAAGTGCTACATTTCTTGGGTTTGTATTTTCTGTGGTTTTAAAATTTTCTTTAGAAAATGTATTCAAAGGATGTTAAGAGATATTATTAGGGATCTTCTGATATAAGCGCTGACCTTTGTTCTTTTTCTTTTTTTTTTTTTTTTTGCGGTACCGGGGATTGAATGCAGGGGCGTTCTACCTCCGAGCTACACCCCCAGCCCTATTTTTTATACTTTATTTTGAAACCGGGTCTCACGAAGTTGCGGAGGGCCTCACTAAGGAGAGAGAGATAGGGAGAGAGAGAGCGAGAGAGCTGAGGCTGGCCACGAACCCAGATCCTCCGGTCTCTGCCTCCCAAAGTACTGGGATTACAAGCGTACGCCACCACGCCCGGCTAAGCGCTGACCTTTGATCATTCTTTCCACTTTAAGCCTATCTTTTTTTCAAAAAAAAATTTTTTGGTATTGGATTAAACCCAGGGGCAGGGGCATTCTACCTCCAAACTACACCCCCAGCCTGATTTTATTTTTTGTTTTGAAATGGTCTCACTAGGTTGCTAAGTTACTGAGAGTCTTGCTACGTTGCTGAGGCTGTCGTCAAACCTGCAATCCTCCTATCTCAGCCTCCAAAGTACTGGGATTAAAGGTGTGTGCCACCATGACTGACTTTTCAAATATTTTTAACATATAGTAATTGTACTTATTAATGGGGTACAGTGTGGTATTTCAACACATATCTATAGCATGCACTAATCAAATTAGGGTAGTCTTTCCATCTCATTATTTATGTTTGGAGCCTTCAAGTTCCTTTCTTCTAGTTCTTCATGAAGTATATAGTAGGTAGTCATGCCTGGTAACACACACCTCTAATCCTAGTACTTGGGAGACTGAGACAGGAGGATTACAGGTTTTAGGCCAGCCTCAGCAACTTAGACCCTCTGCAACCTAGTGAACCCTGTTTCAAAACAAAAAATAAAAAGGACTGGGGGTATAGCTCCGAGGTAGAACACCCCTGGATTCAATCCCCAATACCCCCCAAAAAAAGAATATGTGTGTGTGTATGTGTGTATGTATATATATATGTGTGTGTATACACACACACACACATATAATAGGTTATGATGAACTATAGTTATCTAACTATGTGTTGTGGAAGACAAGACCTATTCTTTCTAAGGACCTACCTCCTTTATATAAAGAGTATCCTGAAAAGCAAAATAAAACACAGGATTCACGAAGAGGTTACAAGTATAGCTTTAGACTCAGACTTAAGTTCAATGTCAGGCTTTGCCATTTACTACTTGTGTGATTTAGCATAGTTACTAAACCTCCAAATTGCAACTTTCTCATCAAAAAATGGGGTTAATACCTATGTCGTGAAGTGTTGAGTGAATTCAATGAGATCTAGAGGCTGTAGACTCTTAGCAAAGTGCCAGCATGTCATGAATGCTCAGTATAAACTGGCTGTGGTTGGGGGCAGAAGTCACGGCTGTTGACACAGCCCATCCTCAGCATGTTGAACACTAGGTTGAGAAGTATCTTGTCCTATTTATCGCCACCTCTTACTACAGCACTGCATGCAGAGTGGATATACAATAAATACTTGCCAACTTGAGTAGAAAGCACAGGGGCACAATTAATTAAGTCTTTCAACAAGTATCTGTCAGGACCTGTTATGCTCCTGGGAGTATCTCAAACTCAGGAGAAAGCTGAAGCTGGGTGGGAGGTGCACACCTGTAATCCCAGTACTTCGGAAGCTGAGACAGGAGGATCACAGGTTTGAGGCCAGACTCAGCAACCTAGTGAGACCCTGTTTCAAAATAAAAGATAAAATACGGATGGGAGTGTAGCTCAGAGGTAGAATGCCCCTGAGTTCGATCCCCAGTAAAGGAGGAGGAGGAAGACGAGGAGGAGGAGGAAGAGGAGGAGGAAGAGGAAGAGGAGGAAGAGGAAGAGGAGGCAACAATGCTGTGATGAAGAGAAACTCCTTGCTTTTGTAGAATTTACATTTCAGTGGCGAGGCATATAAGCGACAAGTACACTAATAAATGATATATTTCAGATGATAGAGCAATATAATCAGTTACACATTAAAAACAAACAGAGCAGAGAATGATTTGGAATGGGGACTAACTTTATATAGACTCACCACTGACATCATCTCGGAAGCAATGAGGCTAAGACTAAGAATTGGAGAAGCAGAGGTGAACCCCAAGAAGATCTAGGGGGACAGCCTCCTGGCAGCAAGGATAAAAACCCAGCCTTTGGCACAAGCCTTTAGTATTGGAGTACAGAAAAGCAGCCGGTCTTAACCCAGGGAGGAGTGGGAGAGCCGGGCAGACGGGGTGGAGCACAGGAAGAGCGGAGCCACGCACCCAAGCTCGGGAAGCTAGTTAGTGTAAACAGTTGGGATTTTATTCTAATTATGACAAGAAGGCATCAGAAGGCTTTAAATAGCTTCTCAGAAAAGACGCCTGCTTGGTGCATGATTATTTGATGGAGCAGATGAGGCTATTCTGGCTCCTGCATAATTGTTTCACGCTAATATAACATGCAGATTGTCAAAGCAACCAGGTACTTCTCTGGTTGATAGTCAGTTGTTGTATCCAAGGAATATATTTTCCTATTAGGAGAAAAAAAAACAGGACTTGCTTTTAATTTTAGGGAACAGAAAATTACATTAAACCTATCCATTCATTCAGTGGACGAAGGCTAGAAAGATATATGGGGGTGAGGTGAGGACTCTTGTTTTGAATCCCAAATACCTTCTGAATCTGAAAAATTATAAAATATTACCTCTGTGACAGCTTTTCTTCCTTTGTATTAAAACTGAAACACTATTTACTAGAGTTCACACCCTCATCTTCAGAAAAATAAAATTTGTAAAAAACCATCTAAGCATCAATAATCCGTCAACATGCAAAATCCCCGAGAAAGGAATTGTGCCACACCAGCATGACTTCACTCCTTGTCTGATCAGCAAAACAGAAAAAACACTCTGCATGTTTTGAATAGAGAGAATTTAATACAAAAATAGAAAAAAAAAAAACAGCTAAGCATGGTGGCACACGCCTGTAATCCCAGTACTTGGGAGGCTGAGACAGGAGGATCATAGGGTTTAATGCCAGCCTCAGCAAATAGCAAGACTCTCAGTAGCCTAATGAGACCTTGCTTCAAAACAAAACAAAAAAAAAAAAGGTTGGGGGTGTACCTCCAAGATAGAATGCCCATGTGTTCGATCCCCAGTAGGAAAGAGAGAGAGAGAGAAAGAGAGCGAGAGCGAGAGCGAGAGAGAGAGAGAGAGAGAGAGAAGGAGAAGGAGAAGGAGAAGGAGAGAGAGAGGTAGAGGAAGAAGAAGAAGGAAGAAGAAGAAGGAAGAAGAAAGAATAAGAAGAAGAAAAGAAAAGAGGGAGGGGAGAAAGAAGAAAGGATGGATCTAAGAAGAGTTGACAAAGAGAAAAGAGAACAAGGGAACTTAGCCAGAGGTTAGTCATTGCAAAAAAAAAAAAAAAATGCTTCTACCCCCAAGATTAGAGGGAGGGAAAAAGGAAAGTGTTACTTAGAGCCCATGATCCCTATACCACCCAAGGCTGCCAGAGCACCCATTGTTGTTGCTGGTGGAACCACACCCATGGTTTTACAGAAAGCCCAGAGGCCAAAATTGTCCAAAGCAATCATTGGTGCTGTCAGAGCCAAAGTCCACTGGTGCTTTGTTGATGCTACTGGCATGGCTGCCTGGGGAGGGAGCCAGGAGTCTAGACTTACCTACCACCACTACTACTACTTCTGCTACAATATCTTCTCTTTCCCCTGCCTCCTAATGTCCTGCCAGGGCTTCCCATTTGCAGAAGTAGAAGCCATTTAAGCAAGAGAATTTTAGGAATGTAGTTTGCAGTCTTCTAGCCCCCCTCCCCAGGAATACACAAAAGAGCATAGATGAACAGGAATGGAGCCAAGAGCCAGTAGACATATCAACAGCCCTTCTCCTCTCAGATTTCCACTATTAGAAGTCTTAGGAAACCAAGGTAAGTAAAAGCTACCTGGTGATGTTCTAAAAAATGTTTGGGACTAAAGGGAACATTTTGATATCTAAAAAATGCAGGAGGATAAGCTCATGAGACAGGAAACAACTTCAATGCTTCCTTTGCATCTTACCTCTTCTTAAGTTACCTTCCCATACCAATCTATTCTCAAGAAACCAACCAAGCCTCATTCACTCCAAAGTATAAATTATCAATAATAGCTTCATGGACAACCAGTATGGTAGGCAGGAGAAATTTAGGAGTAATATCAACTGAAGTCATTTTTTAAATAATCCTTAAGGTGCTCTGCCAGGAAATAAAATCTTGTCCTCCAGCTCACACAATCTAAGCAGAGAAATATATAGTTCAAATAAATAAAATGCCATGTGGAAGATATTGAAAAGATGTGTACAAAGGGATAGCAGCATGAAAATTTATCTAAAGCAGAGTTTCTCAACCTCAGCACTATGAACATTTTGAACCAGATGTTGTAGGGGGCTGTTCTGTGCATTGTAGGATGATTAGCAGCATCCCTGGCCAGTAAAACCCCCCGTTTGTACCAACCAAAAGTTTCTCCAGACATTGCCAAAGGTCTCCCAAGGGGAAAGATCTAAAGTTTCCTTAAACTTAAGCTGAGAATTAAAGTATATGTAGGAAATGCTAAATGAAAGAGGAAGAGAGGTTTCAGGCAGATAAATCATGTGCAAAGCATGAAGGCATAAAACAGCAATGGAGGATATGTGGAGGGGAATGGAGGGATGTGAAGCTTGGAGACAGAGGTATTTAACATGCCAGGTTAAAAGTTAGGACTTTAATCTCTAGGCAATGAAAAGTCATTGAAGGATTTTGAGTAGGGCAGTGACTTATTCAAATTTGCATCTTGGAAGCATTTCTTTGATGGCTGGGTGGAAAATAGGGTAAAAGTAGAGGAAATTAAAGGAAAGGAATCCAGTTTCCTAACTAATTGCCATCATTCTCACCAGACAATGAGCAAGATGAAGCTCATAAAGGCAAGATGAGACAACTCAAGGCAAGACATTCAGTAGAACTTAGTGCTTAAGTGAACATGGAAGACATAGAAGGATGCAAGGACTGAAGATTGCAGGCTTGAAACGAGGGGTGAATGAGCTGGCTGAGAATCAGGTCCTTCTTTGGATATAAGAAGTTTGAGTTTGTCAGACATCTAGGTCAAGCTATCAACTATTCAATAGTAATGTGCATGTAGATACTATATATACATATGTGTGCATGTATTTGAATATATAACCTTGTTACTCAGGACAGATTTGTGCTACATCTGTCAGGAGTCTTCATGGTAGGCAGCAACTGAGGAGTCCAGGAGTTGCAGCATAGAGGAAGAAGAGGACAGACACTAAGAACAGACTTCAGGGAATCATTAATATTTGGGAAAGGGAGAGGTCAAGGAAAAAGAAAAACCATAAAATGATTCTGAAAAGAAACAGTAAGAAATAAGTGTTATGCAGTACTTGGGAGGCAGAGACCGGAAGATCGCAGGTTCGCGGCCAGCCTCAGCTACTTAGTGAGGCCCTCCGCAACTTCGTGAGACCCGGTTTCAAAATAAAGTATAAAAAATAGGGCCGGGGGTGTAGCGCAGAGGTAGAACACCCCTGGGTTCAATCCTCGGTACCGCAAAAAAAAAAAAAAAAAGAAATAAGTGTTATGGTCTGAATGCTTGTGTCTCCCCAAAATTCACAGGTTGAATGGTAACCCCCAAAGTTATGGCATTTGGAAATAATTAGGAAATAGGAGTGGAGCTCCTGTGAGTGGATTATGAGCCTATTATAAAAGACTCAAGGGGGCTTGTTTGCCTCTTCTACCACGTGAGGACAGGTGAGAAAGGGCCCTCTGTGAGCCAGGAAATGAGCCCTCATCAGACTGCCAACACCCTTGGGCTTCCCATACTCCAGAGCTGAGAGAAAGTTCTGTTGTTTATAAGCTACCCAGATCATGATTATCTTAACAGCAGCCTAAACAGACTAAGAAGAGATGGCATAACATCAGCTAAAGACAGAGGAAGTTTGAGAGGGAAAAGGAAGTCAGTTATACAAAGAAACAAAGCCAGGTAAGGACTGAAAGCGAGCCCCTGGCTGCAGTGATGAGCCCCTGGTAACCTTTGCTTGGGTGATGTCAAGAATCTGACTGCAGTGAGCAGAGGAGCAGAGGGGGAGGGAGACCATGGATTCTATAAATGCAGGTAACTCTTTAAAACCACAGCACCGTTATTGTCATGATACTGAGACCGGCCATGTTTATAGGCTGAGAAAACAGACCCAGAGAAGGAATGATTAGCAGTGGTCAGTCCTCAATGAGTGGAAATGAAGGATGCGGTTGGTGCAAGGAACTGAGAGGAAAGGAGGGAAAGACGCCTCTACATGGGAGAGAGTTGAAGTGGGGAGTTGAAGTGGGCCTGGGCGACAGGATGTGCAGACCTCTGAGAAGAAGGCAAAGCCACCTGCAAAGAATAAGATCAATCCCGGGCATGGTGGCGCACACCTGTAATCTCAGTACTTGGGAGGCTGAGATAGGATCACAGGTTCAAAGCCAGCCTCAGCAATTTAGGGAGGCTCTCAGCAACCTAGCAAGACCCTGTTTTCAAATAAGAAATTAAACTGGTTTGGGAGTATAGCTCAGAGATAGAATGCCTCTGAGTTCAATCCCCAGTACCACACACACTCAAAAAAAAATTAGAGCAAATGAAGTCTTTTGAGAGGAAGAACAAGGTTGAGCAGTCAAGGAAGGAGTGAATCCTTCCGATAACTATTATGGGAAATTGAAGAGAAATCAGAAACACAGAAGGCTGACCAGACGGCTTTGAGGATGCGATTGAGAGCTGAGCCCCTTTGTTTGTAGTGGGGCTACTCTATGGGGACGTGTAATTTTTCTGGGCTGCACTTGGCCCCTCCAATAAACATGAGAGGAGAAACAGTAGTTGCTCTTGTTTGTGGGTTGATAGAATTCTGGTGGAAGGTCCAGAAAGGTGGAAACTCACATTGCTGATAAGAAACCAACTAACCAGGTCAGAGGGAGTAGGAGAAGCCCAAAGAACTATGACAGGGGACCAATTATGGAACATCTGGTAAGACTGGGGTGGATTACGATGGCCACAGACTGATGCCTTCCATTAGGAGGAGCCTATGTCTCCTGTTGAGTCTGGGTGGACTTTGTGGCTGTATTGTCTAACCAAATATGATGGAAACAAAAAGATGTCATGCAAGCCTCTGGGACCTGCAGATGCTGGCAGCTTCTACTCCTGGTCTTTAGGATACTCTTTCATAGCCCTGAGCTGCCATGTAAGAAGTTCACCTACCCCGCAGGCAAGACCACAGCAGAGAGGGACAGGGGCCCTGCAGCCCAACCAGCCCATCTAGATGCCAGGCATGAGAACAAAACCCACTTAGACTTCCCCAGACCAGCTAAGTACACGGAATGACCTGGTCCACGCCACACCAAGCAGTTGAGTCGAGCCCAAATTCCAGACCCACAGAATTGCAAGGGAAAATGATGATAAGTTGTGGTCTTGCTCAACCTGGAAATTTCATAAATGAGGCCATTCCACATCTGACATGAGCCAAGGTCTTACCCTGGGAGTGGGCTGCCAAAGCCAGGGCGATGGTGAGCCTGGCTGTATCAGGGAGGAAAATGGTTATAGAAGGCTGGGGTGGGGGACTTGCTCAGGTTCAAACTATTATTGCTAATGATTCCTGGCTGTTCTTACTCTAAAAGAAAAAACCAAGAATTCAAGGGGAGAGGAGTGGAATTATTCACCAACAGTCACCTCAACTGCCCCTGTGATGCCTAGTGACACATAATTAGAAAACAAATGACAGATTAGTTTAATAATATTCATTAGCAACTAATGAAACTGACAGTGTTTCCTATTGAAAGCTGGTTGGGCTGTTAGTTGGTTTTAAGCAAATTATGCCCCACCCCTCCATCTGCCCCAACCCCCCCCATCTGCCTTCCAGCTAAATGGGGATGGAGGGAAAGTGGAGAGAGGACTATAAGTGGGTCATAAAATGGGGTACAAAGGATAAGATGGTTGAGGGGACAGAGACCTAGAGGAGACAAAATCAGGAGGGGAGAGAAGAGGTTCCTGTGGTCTTGCAAAGAGGGAGAAAGCTAAACCTTTCCTTCCTGGTTCACCTCAGACATGGAACCGCTGTCAAAACCAAATTTCCATTTGCCTCGGGGAGGAAATGGTTAACAGAGAAATATCAGTGCTTCCTTTCAGGCATGTTGTTCTTTTCTTTTCCCTTAAAAAAAAAAAAAATCTCCCAAGTAAGAATTTTAACGATATGCAGAAATCATAGCTGTCTTGCTGAACCGCTGTAGGACTGACCCCCCTTGACAGTTCTTAAATTATTCAGCTATCAAGGGCCTGCTAAACATTAAATTAAGCATCCTCTCTCCCCTGTCCT
The DNA here is from genome assembly GCA_004027185.1 of Glis glis. Taxonomy (NCBI): domain Eukaryota; kingdom Metazoa; phylum Chordata; class Mammalia; order Rodentia; family Gliridae; genus Glis; species Glis glis. The sequence continues at coordinate 22,891 of PVJS01003163.1, forward strand.
AAACCATTAAGTTATGCAAATGCACAGATAATGGGGCATATGACAGCTGGAGGCATTAATCACGCAGCTCTGTCTCTGGGCTGTTGTTATGTAGAAACTGCATCTGCCAACAGACTGAACAGCCACAATTAGATCTCTTAATGGAATGAGGAGGCGCTACCTGGCCCTCCACACCCGCGGCAGGTTGTAGACCTGGGAGTGAATAAGGCACTTGGGACATCTCGCTGCTCTCCTCCTTTCTCTGCCCCCTCCCTACTCCCTCTTTTAATACCTGCTCCTCCAATTGAAATGAAAAATTACCTGTAATTGTTATCATTTGCAAACAAAACCCGTCAGAAGGCAAACCTGCTGTTTACAATGGATGTTTTTGTTGTTCCCGGGGAAGGTTCTTTGGGGAATTTCCTTCATTTGTTTTTTTTTTTTTTTAACTAATTCTCCCATCTCTGAGCGGAAGACTGGGGGCTCGGGAGTGGGAAGCAGCAAATAGCTTACCCATTACAACCTCCACCTCCAGCTCATCCCCGCTGCTCTGCTCCCGCCAAGGCCGAATTGTCAAAGAAAGCCAGGTGGGATGGCCAAAGCCATGCTTCACCAGGCTCCCTGCAGGAAGTCGTGAATTAGACGGACAATGGAGATGTCTCATTATCTTCCCAAGAACTTCCACATTCTTTCCTCGTGCTTTAACACACTCAATTTACAGCTGATATGTGAGTGTGTGTGTGTGTGTGTGTGTGTGTGTGTGTGCGCGTGCGCACGTGTGCATGTGTGTGTGGGGTTTTTTGTTGTTGTTTTGTGGTACCGGGGATTGAACCCAGGGCGTTCTACCTCCGAGCTACACCCCCGGCCCTATTTTTTATCCTTTATTTTGAAACCGGGTCTCACGAAGTTGTGGAGGGCCTCACTAAGTAGCTGAGGCTGGCCGGGAACCCGGATCCTCCAGTCTCCACCTCCCAAGTACTGGGATTACAAGCGCGCGCCACCACACCCGGCGCATGTGTGTGTTTTAATGCAAGTTGGTTTTTTGCTTTTTTTGTTGTTTTGGTACTGGGGATTGAACCCAGGGGCATTCTACCTCTGAGTTATACCCTCATCCCTATATATTTTTAAACAGTCTCACTAAGTTGCTGACGGTCTTGCTAAGTTGCTGAGGCTGGCCTCAAACCTGCAGTCCTCCTATCTCAGCCTCCCAAGTACTAGGATTACAGGCGTGTGCCACCATGCCCTGCTTAAATGTTAATTAAGTATTTATACAGTGGCTGTTTGTCTTAGGTCTGTTTTGCTGTTTTACTCTTTTGAGGGCAAAATGGATGGTTCTGCAGGAGTTTGGGATCAGCTAACAGTTGTCATCTACACAGGACTTGAGTTGACATATCTTTTTATACCCTTTCCCATGGATTTCTCAAGAACAGTACTCTGTGGTCCCACACAGGACATGTGGGTCGGGAGGGGACTCAGAGTGAGGGTGGCTGATGATCAACACCCTCCCCAACCCCCAAACAGCACAGGTACCTTGTGTGTGTGTGTGTGTGTGTGTGTGTGTGTGTGTCCATTCTACCTCTAAGCTACACCCCCAGCCCTTTATTTTTATTTGGAAACAGGGTCTCACTAAGTTGCTGACAACCTCACGAAAGTTCCTGATGACCTCATTAAGTTGCTGAGGCTGGCTGAGAACCTGCAATCCTCCTATCTCAGCCTCCCAAGTACTAGGATTACAGGCATGCGCCACCACTCCCTGCAGAGGTACCATTTGTAACAGTTTCATATTTGGAGATTTTGTGTTAAGAAAAAAGAAAAGTTCTCTTTAGCAACATAGTTGGAATACCACAGTTCCCAAATGAAGACCAGGAGACATTCACACTTGGTCTCTGGAGACAGTTATTTTAATCTCAGACCTGCCCTCCGTTTCCTAAAAATAGTCATATAGATAGCTAACAATCAATGGCACTCTATTTCCTCCTTCCCTCGAAAGTTCTCCAACACTTTTAAGAAATCTACATATATTTATGAGCAAGAAACCAAGGGTGGAGGAGAGGGGTGATGGTTTGCCAATAATTGGAGCCGGCCCGCCCGCCCGCTCCCCCATTGCTTCCACTAACCGCCACTACAGGCCAATTATCTCTGAGCTGGGTCATGGCTCCCCACGTGCGGGCCTGGCCCCTGACCTCAAAAATGCTTGGCTTGTGCAGGGAGAGAGCACACGCCAGCTCAAGGGGCTCCCTAATTACTGCTGAGGGGAAACTCCTGCAAAGGTTTATCTGGTAAGGTTCAGTAAAGTCAGCCCAGCTCGTACAGGTCCAGGACACATCCTCCTTCTTCCAAGCCCTCCAAGCCTGGCCATGCTGCCTTTTTCCTAAAACTTTAATCGTTTCTCCCTCCAAAGAACTTTCCAGAATCTGGAAAAAAAATCCAATCACAAGGTGACTTAACTGGGTTTAAAGTTCTTCTTGTTCTATCTAGAACATGATCCCAATGGCTATAAGGTTAAAGTTCTTCTTGTTCTATCTAGAACATGATCCCAATGGCTATAAGGCTGGCCCAAGGTTCTGTCTCACCGTTCTCCAACCCATCTCCCCACAAAACCCAGAGTGTCCCAAATGAACCTCTATGTGGCCTTCTTTCACTTAAAATCGTAGGGGAACAATCATAGTCCCCATAGGTTTATAGTTGGAATGGACCCCGGTATCAAAAGACAGATTAACAAAGGAAAAACACAGGGAAGTTCGTTGGCATGTATATTTCTCATATACATGGGAGACTCCCAGAGAATGAGTAGTTCTTAGAAAGATGGCTTTGAGTTCTAGTTCACATAGCATCTTCAAAGAACAGTACATTTGTACAGAGGAGACGAGACAAAGGAAAAGGACTTTGAGTCTCTGTGGGCAGCAACTTGGGAAAAGGCAAGCAAATGACAGATAGAGGCTAATTAGTAAGGCTGGCTGATAAAAATTCCGCTGGCATCGTCTCCAGGCCGGCAAGGGTCTGAAGCTGTCTTTAGTGGCTAACCCTGGTCCTCCCTGTAGAGACAGGCAGGTTACCTTTTGCCTTTGTAAATCTATGTCCTGCTTTTAGCAAACAGGGAGCTCCAAGAGCTCTCCTGCATCTGCTCCTTAAGTACTTTCAGCTCAACAGTCCTTACTTTTGAGGGAAGCATATTCTAGACTTCCACATCTCCCCCAACAAACGTATGACCTAGTTACAGGTAAATTCCAGCTTGATTCATTCTTACCTGTGTTGCCTGTGCCAGGGCTTCTCTAACTTTGAAGTGCTGGCAATCATGAATCAGGGAATCTTTGTTTTAAAAATAATAATAATAAAACCAGGCATGGTGGCACTCACCTGTAATCCCAGTACTTGGGAAGTTGAGGCAGGAGGATCACAGGTTTAAGGCCAGCCTCAGCAACTTAGTGAAGCCCTTAGCAAGACCCTGTTTCAAAATTTAAAAAATGAAAAGGGCTGGGGGTGTAGCTGAGGTAGAATACCCCCTGGGTTCAATCCCCAGTACCAAAAAAAAAAAAAAAGGAATAAGGGGGCAACTGGTCTCTTCAAATTCCAGCAGGCCTCTCCACTCCCTCGTACAGAGGCTGTCCAATCAGTCTTGCTCTTCTTCCTGTCATAACACTGCCTGAATAACCCAAAGCTCCAAAAAGGCAGAAAAGCAATGGAAAACACCCTGCTCTCATGGTGGAGCAGCAGCCAGGATTTATCAGGCAAGTGCTTCAGCTGCTTTTAACCTCGGTTGCTTTTAAAAATGCTGGAGTCCTCTGGAAGTGCTGATTTGCATGAAAACAAACAAATACCATTCTTTTGTGATGATCTTTATTTTGAGGCTCCTAGTACCTGCTGTGCTGTTAACATGTGTTTCAAGGCTCAGCCAAGCTTTCCATTTTTGCTTCCCATGCTTAAGCCTTCTAGGAAAGCTGTTTAAGAAAGTGCCCACCCATGAAGTTTGGCTTGCAGGAAATAAAGCTGAAAGATGACTTCACTAAGGCAGCTCAGAAATTTAAAACAATACTTAACATTGCTGCAGAAGTGATCTGCATTTCCCAGCAGGAAAGACTAGGCCTAGATTAGGATACTGAAGGAGGTTTTGCTCTTTAAGACACATTAAGTTACACAAATAGCAGATTGATTAATTGAAGAAAATTGAGGAACTGGGTGGGAGGGACAAGTATAAGACCACTGAGCCTTCCACTCTTCATTTCTAGCACTCTATTTTAATTGGAAATATTTTGGAGTGACTGACCAGAACCTAATTTATACTAGCTTAAGTGGAAACAAAAGAAACTGGTATGCTTGGGTAACTGAAAAGTTAACAAAAAGGGCATAAAATCAGGCACAGCTGGATCCAGGCTCTCTACTGAGATCAGGTGCTACAAGATCTATAACCTTCCAATAATTCAGCATCAACAATATGGTATCATTAAATTCAGAGTCTGCTTAGTCGGACCATATGGATAAATTTGGCCCAATCCAACTTGATGTTCTTTCCTCCATTATCCCACACCCGCAATAGCCACTCTTATACACGTTCCCTGGAATTCTGCTTGTATAAGTTAGAAAACTCAAGTAGTTCTTCTGGAGTGTAGCACACATCCTCATGGATCACACTTTGTATCTCACCTTGACAGGATGGCTAGGATTTGGGTCTACTTAAAGGTCTAGCAGCAAAGAAATGTGGTGGGGGTGGCTCTTGAGGAGAATCAGCTTCTATTGCTTGGTTACTGACTCAGGGGAGGCTACTACCATTTCCTCAGGTAATTCAGGGTTAATCCCTTCAGACAAAGGTGGGGGGGGCTGCTGCTGATAGCAAAGAAAACTCAATATCCCCAGCTTTCCCATCCCACCTAATGGGATTCCATTCTTTTCCCAACACTAACCTTATTTTAATAGCAGTGGTCCTGAAAGACTAGGGATTCAATTTGTGTAATTCTGTCACTCACAGGATGAGGTCCTATGTTTGATTTTCAGCAGTTTCAGCCCTGCCACTATAGGAGATCCGGCCTTTTCTCAGGGCATACCTTGAAGCTCTTAGATCATTTAGATTCCCAGCACTGGAACTGGGAATTCAAATCCCTGAACTCATTCTCTTCTACCATTTTGCCCAGGGATATTAAAAGCAAACAACCAACCAATATCATTATATTCCTTAGTTTAAGAAAAAAAAAACATTCAAAATATCATATACAGCCGGGCACGGTGGTGCATGCCTGTAATCCCAGTATTTGGGAGGCTGAGACAGGATTGCAGGTTCGAGGACAGCCTTAGCAACTTAGCAAGGCCCTCAGTAACTTAGTGAGACCCTGTTTCAAATAAAAAATAAAATAGGGCTGGGGGTATAGATTGGAGGTAGAACATCCATCCCAGGGTTCAATTCCCAGTACCACAAAAAGAAAAAAAGTATCATATACAAAGTTACTTAGCTACTTACTCTGAATAAGTAGTTGATTAGGAGTATGCAGTACACTTTTTGTGTATCTTCTATAAATAGTACACATCATGGACTATCAATGCTCTCCTCACTACTGAAAATGCTAATTAGCATCTTTAAATCTAATCAAATTGGAAAGCTAATTCCAGACACCACCAAACCAATTAAAAAATCTCATCCTTAAAAATTCACGCTTGTAATCCCAGTACTTGGGAGGCTGAGATAGGAGGATCCAGGTTCGCGGCCAGTCTCAGCTACTTAGTGAGGCCCTCCACAACTTAGTGGGACCATTTCAGAATAAAGAATAAAAATAGGGCTGGCGGTGTAGCTTCAAGGTAGAATGCCCCTAGGTTCAAACCCCAGTACTGCAAAAAAAAAAAAAATTCTGTCCGAAAATCACTCTCAATATCAAAGTCTGCTAGAGTTCTCCAAAGAAACAGAACGAATCAGATTGATGGATATATATATATATATAAGATTTATTATGGAATCTGGCTCATATGATCATAAAGGGCAAGACATTGCATGATTTGCTGCAACCTAGAGAACCAGGAAAAATAGGGGTGCAATTCAATCCAAGTCCAAAAGCACAGGGGTCAGTATCTCCAGTGGCTGAGAGCAGGAAAAGATGGACGCCACAGCCCAAGAAGTGAGAGGATGCATCCTTTCTCTTCTCTTTGTTCTATTCCTCCCTCAACAGACTCGATAATGCCCCCCATCAGTGATGAAGGTGGGTCTTCTTTATTCAGTCTACTCATTCAAATACCAATATCTTCCAGAAAAACTCTCTCAGACACACCTACAAGTATTTTGCCAGTCACCTAGGCACCCCTGGCCCAGTTTATAGCCATTAGGAAACAAGGCCAGGGAGAAGTTTCACACAAAATCTGTGTGGACTGAATCTCCTTTTCCCTCCACCCCAAAGGAAGGAGGCCCCGGGCTTTCTTACCAGTTTGTTCAAATGTGGGGCAAATTGTTTTAGGTTGATCTGCAAAGGCCTTTATGCCCCTTCATGTCATGTCTGTTCTCAGGCAGCTTCTCTAAGAAGGGTGGCGAAAAGGTTGGCCAACCAGCCACGCTAGCCAGGAAGCACGTAACTCTTCTGACAAATCCAACAGCAGCCCAGCTTGAGTTGCATACCTGAACTAGAACTGAACCTCTGCTGGGCCAAGTTCACCTGCTCTTCCTGAGGATCTGGTTAGCCACAAAAACCACCTGGGCTCCACCAAGTAAAGAAGAGGGTGTGCAAACACGGCACGGCCGCTTCTCACCTCCCCTCTCTGGGGTAAAAGGGGTAATATCGCCCAATATCACTTTGCTTTCTAAAACCACACATGCGATGTGGTAGCCCATACAATAGAACATTACTCAGCCATAAAAACCAATGAAGTACTGATACATGCTACAACTATATAAACCTTGAAAACATGAACATTCCTAAGAAAGAATCCAGATTTAAAGTTCTATGTTGTATGACTCCATATTTATGAGGCATCTAGAATAAGCAAGTGGTCATCAAGTAGATTAGTGGTGGGATAACCTGGAAAGGGAGTGACGCTGGTAAGTATGAGGTTTCTTTTGCCTGTGATGAAAATGTTCTGGAATTAGCATAATGATTGTACCACATTGTGAACATACTAAAAGTCTCTGAATTGTATACTTTAAGAACTTAATTTTATGATTGATGAAATAAAAATCACAATATTTTTTGTTTTGTTTGCTCGTTTGTTTTTCCCAAGAGACAGCACATGGGACTTTACAGACAGAAACACTTCTAGCAGAAGGAGTTTGAGCTGTATGACTTTTTCCTTCTCCGTGACCAAATATGAAACCCAAGAAGGCTCCGGCTACAAATGAAATGGTACTTTATTCCATGGCAGGTTACCCATAACCTTGCTTCTCCTAAGGCTTTGTTCCTTCAAACCACAAACTAGTATTCTATCGCTCACCCTTCCTCAGGAAATTCAGAAGCACTAGATGGACTAAACAAAGTCAAACCTTTCCTTCTACAGAATTTCAGGGTGTGTGGAGGGAGTATCATGCTAATGAGCATTATGAATCACTAAGATTTACAATATATGCCATTTCTCCCATTTGGGGGGTGGGTTCCTGGGGGTTGAACCCAGGGGCATTCTTCCTCTGAGCTATACCCCTGACCCTATTTTATTATTTATATTGAAACAGGGTCTCACTAAGTTGCTGGGGCTGGCCTTGAACCTGCGATCCTCCTGTCTCAGCCCCCAAGTACTGGGATTACAGGTGTGTGCCACTACACCTGGCTTCTCCTCACATTTATTTGGTTATGGTCAGCCGTCTGTATCTGAGTTCTACACCTGTGGTGTCAACCAACAGATCAAAATCTTTGGGGGGGAAAGTTGCACCTATACTGATCATGTACAATCTTTTTTCTTGTCTTTACCTCAATAATACAGTATAGCCACTATATACATAGAATTAACGTTGTATTGGGTACTATAAGTAATATAGAGATGATTTGAACCATATGGGAGGATGTGCATGGGTTATATGCAAACACTATGCCATTTTATATAACAAACTTGAGCAGTTTTGTATCTTCCGAGGATTCCAGAACATATCCCCCCACAGATATTGAGGAATGAATATATACATAACAATACATTTGGTCCTGCCCCTTCATGGAACAACTTCTGGAACTGATATTCCATGGAAAATGGTTTTAAAAACACTGGTCCTTCATTTGGATTGTGAGATCTGCCAAAATAAATCTCATTAAACTAGACTTTTTCTCCTTTGATTTACTAGAAGGTTTTCATTTTGCTTTTTTTTTTTTTTTGCGGTACTGGGGGTTGAACCCAGGGGCATTCTACCTCCGAGCTACACCCCCAGCCCTACTTTTTTATTCTTTGTTTTGAAACAAGGTCTCACTAAGTTGTGGAGGGCCTCACTAAGTGTGATAGTTGGTCTGGTTTGTCAACTTGACCCACCTAAGATCATGTGACTTTGGTTGTGTAACAGCAGATTGAACCGGAAGTCCTGCCCTAAATGTGGGTAGCAGGGTTCTGATAGGTGCAGGACTTAGATGAAAGGAGAAAGCGCGTGGAGGGAGCCGCGACTCTTCCTGAAGAAAACACATCTGCTCTCGTCTGAGATCGTCGGTCTCCAACTTCGCTGTTTCCTTGAAGAGCTTCTTGATCTTCTGCTCTCGTCTGAGATCGTCGGCCTCCAGCCTTCGAACTGAGACTTCACCATCGTTTCTCCGAAGAGCTTCCTGATCTTCACATCTTGGACTGGACTGAATTGGTGTTTGCTTCAATCCTAAGGCTCCAGCTCTTAGACCGCCTGACCAGCTACTGATTCCTCTGATTCTTCACGTGCAGTCGAAACCCAGGACTACATTGTGAGCTGATCTAATAAATCCTTTTTTTTTTTCATTCTGTGAATTCTGTTGATCTAGTGAACCCTGACCAATACACTAAGTAACTGAGGCTAACCGTGAACCTGGATCCTCTGGTCTCAGCCTCCCAAGTACTGGGATTACAAGCGTGTGCCACCACGCCCAGCTTACTAGAGGACTTGATTGCTGACCTTGCCACTTTGTTCGCTGCGTGATCATAAGCAAGTTTGAGTCCCTCTGAGATTCAGTGTGCATCCATCAAATGGACATAATGGGCATTTTCCCAAGAATGTGAGAGGCATCAAAGCAGAAGGAAAATAAAATGCCTAGCATAGTACTTGGTATGTGGCTTGTACATAATAATTATGCTTTCTTTCTTTATCAAGTATATTATTAACCCTTCATAAAGAAGTGGGCATACATCCCTCTGACCACCACCATGCTGGCATGGTGCTATCTCCATCACATTTTTCAAAATTGCAAAATGCATGAAGGAACCAAGGCCCTGCTGGACTCAGGTCCCTGAGCCACATAAATTGAGGGTAGACAGTCCATAACAAAGCCATGATCATCAATAACAAGAATTCTGGAGCTCGTGACTCTACTAGAATTTTCACTAAATCCCCATACAAAGTATCTCTCTCTGCCTAGCACTTTGCCTTGCTCTTTAAACATCTAAATGCTCCTAATCTTTGCTTAAAGACACTGATATTTTTTTTTTTTTTTTGCAGGCAGATGGACAATCATAACACACAGAGCATTAAAGCAGAGAGAACAATCAGTCCAGAGGCCAGAAAACCCAGCCCTGGGGTGAAGGACAAGGATGCTTATGAAGAGCACTGGTTAAGAACTTGGACTTTGGAACCAGATGCCCTGCATTGAATCAGGCTCAGCCAGGTGTGAACTTGGCAGATATTTAACTTCCTCATGCCTCCGTTTCCCATCTGAGAACTTATATTGTGGTAAAGATTAGAGTTAATAAAGAGGCCAGGCATGGTAGCATATGCCTGTAATCCCAGTACTCAAGAGGCTGAGACAGGAGGACTGCAGGTTTGAGGCCAGTCTCAGCAACTTAGCGAGGCCCTCAGCAACTAAGCAAGATTCCGTTTCAAAATAAAAACACAAGCCAGGTGTGGTGGCACATGTCTATAATCCCAGTACTTGGGAGACTGAGACAGGAGGATCATAGGTTCAAAACCAGCCTCAGCAACTCAGTGAGACCATGTTTCAAAAAATAAAATAGGGCTGGGGGAGGGGTCTAATTCAGCGGTGGTATGCCCCTGGGTTCAATCCCCAGTACCAAAAAAATAAAAATGAATTAATGAGACGCGCTCAGAGCAATGCTTAAAGATCATAATATGTACTTGATAAATATTGACTTCTATTTTATTTATAATAGACATGAATTCTTCCTTTCAGCCCTGTTCAACCCTTGTCTCACCGACCAGTCCTCTAACCTCGGGGGCAAAAATGGGAGAAAAGGGAAAAGTTAGATTAAAAAAGCTGAAGCAATACAAAAGGAATTACTGAAGAAACTTCATTCGTGGAGCAAGTGTGAAATTTTCTTTTTATTGGTATTAAAAGAATTTAAAGGCTGTAAGACTGGTTCTTTATTCCTTACAGGGAAGTGGCTACTGCAATCATGTACTTTGAGCCCCACGGTTAGTTAGCACCTTCCCTCTTCATTGGAGAACCATGAAATCTATTATGTTCCCTTAGGAAGGCAGTTTTCAATGAGAAATTGCTACATTTGTAAAGAACATATTGACCATGGTGGAAAGATTTTATCCACATCTACACAATGACGACAAAATTGGACGTGACTAAAAGGTTTGGGCAACCCAATTCTCCGCAACAAAACCCAGAAACAAATGTCATGATGCACATAAAAATGCCCAGTGAATCACAGGACACCAATCTAAGCTTTTAATTCACATTCCAGCATCCGTGGCCTTGAACGTGTCTCTGATCAGATGTGTGTGTGTGTGTGTGTGTGTGTGTGTGTGTGTTTTAAGAGCAACCCTTTCCTCAAAATCTTACATGGAAACAAAATACATAAAGAGCAAACATACTGCCAAGCCTTACTAGGTGACAGTTCCTTCCACCTTCAAGAAATTCTCAGGCTCCATGAGGTCACATGAGGCCCCCTCTGCCTATCAACTAAGATACTAACTTGGAGATCAGGGGAAGCCGGGTATTGCAATAGAAGGACCGGTGCAATTATCCCCAAAAGACTGATCACTCTCTAAAGCAACTCTTTACAATCATTAGATCACACGAAGTTCTAAACTGCATTAAACTAAGTACTGTTAATTTTTTTTCTTCTAATTAGTAAACACTAAATGGGGGCTCTTAAGGAATGCCAGATCAGCTCTAGGCAAACTGAAGAAACTACATTTTCTCTGTACATTTCAGTTGTAGTTTAAGTAAATTTACAACCTTATGTGATTCCTAATGTTTTTTTGTTTGTTTTGGTACTGGAGATTGAACCTGGCCATTTTTGTTTTGAAACAGGGTCTCCCTAGGTTGCTGCTGAGGCTGGTCTTGAACCTGCAATCTTCCTGTCTCTGCCTCCCATGTACTGGGATTACAGGCGTGCACCACCATCTCCAGCTTCTCATGTCTTTCTCATTCTAATAATTCTTTGATGGGGAAGGAGGGCTGTCCTGAGCACTGGAAGATACTTAGCAGCATCCTTGGCTTCTACACACGGGATACCAGTAACAACTCTCAAGTTGTACCAATCTACGTTGCCTAATGTCATTCAGGAAGCAAAATAACCCCAAGCTGAGAACCAAGTTCTAGACTGACCATTTCCCATTTCTGGCGAGAGAAATCTAAGCCATAAATCTAACCAAGGGACTCCCGGGCTTGAAGTCTTTGTTCATTCATTCCGTCATGTGATAGACACTTGTAAGCACCTGCCATGTATAAGAACGTCCACACAGCCTTCACAGAGCTCCCATGACTCCAGACCCTTGGTGACCCAACTTCACCTTGGTACCTGGGCCGCCTGCAACCCTCCACCATCCCAGTTATCACTTAATACTTGAACTTTTATTCATATTCTTGGAACTTTGTATTTGCTTCCCCCTATAACTAGAAATCCCCTTCAACACATTCAACTCTTGGGAGTTTTGTTTGTTTTCTACCGTTTGACAAAGCTCCATCCATGTGCCAGGTAATGGGGATGCAGTTTTTATTATTCAGCTTTCTATCCCCGCGACAAAATACTTGAGATAAACAACTTAAAAGGAAAAAAATGCTTATTTTGGCTCATGGTTTCAGTTCATGGTCACTGGCTCTATTGCTTTGGGCCTGTAATAGCACAGTCCTTCATAGTAGGAGCATGTGGGGGAGAAGGTCTGTTCCCCTGATGGCAGCTGGGAATCAAAGAGAAAAAGGAAGAGACGTGCATTCCAATTCCTCCCGAAGGCACACCCCCAATGACCTAACTTCCTCCCATGAGGCCCTACCTCTTCTAGGTTCCATCACCCCCCAATAGCACCACAGGCTGGCAAATAAGCCTTTAGTACATGGGCCCTTGTGAGACACTCCAGATCAAAACTACAGCACAGATAACAAGTACGATGATGACTGCCTTGCCAAGACTCAAAGGACACTATAGGAACAGACACCCCTCCCGATACCTATTCTGTCCTGTTAAACTTGTTGATTTACTCATCTGCCTCTCCCCAGAGACTGAAACTCCCTGAAGAGTTTCTATATGTTCTGTGCCCACCGCGTCTGTTAAAAGAATGAATTTAATAGCCTAATATTTTCCTATACTTATTCAAACTCAAAATGTTGAGGGCTACAATAATAGTGTTAAAAGCCACTGGGGAACAATAGAGAAACATAATCTACAAAAAACAATCTTCAGCAGAAAAAAAAACATAAATATATTCTTTATAATACATTGTAAGGACAGCAGAACAACAATAGATATTAGGTTGGAGAAATGAGTAATCAACTAATTTCAGTGCTACTGGCTTTGAGATTGCTGGGGAAGAACCCTGGTGGAAGCTCATTGTGTGCCTTCTCTTCAAAAACTTTGGACCAGCCAAAAGCTATGTATTAGACTAAATCTCTGCTGGCTTCCTTAAATTTGTGTCCAGACAAATTGCAAACATCACACCATCCAGTGGTCACTGTGAGCCTGCTTTTAACAGGCTGATTGATTTTTATAATGTTTCAGACAATTTCGAGTTGTCAGTAAGAACTAATTCTGTCTCATTACTGCCTTCACTCTTGGCAGCTCTGTGACCACTTATTGGTTTTTTGTCTCCATGTTCATTTTCTTCTGCTAATTCTAAAGCCTGTTTCCCTCTTTCCAGCCCCATTCAAAGGTCTGAAACTGTAATCCTAGGGAGCCCCCCCTCCAGCACAATTACAGGTGAAAATACCAGCTCTTCTCATAAGCTCCAATGTTGAACCCTAAAGCCCCCTACCCCATGAAACCTTCTGTCAAACCAAACCCTGGCAGACTGGGATACTCTATTACTTCATCAATCCAGCAGCTCCACTGTTGAGGTCCTCTCTCGAGTTGATATTAAACCAACTTGTCAATCTGTAATTGCCGAGTTCCACACTCTAGTCTTCCTCTCATGCAGCTTGGGAGTAGAACCCGATTGGCACTGACTCGACCTCTCCACGTGTGTCTCCATACAATCTAAAATAGGAATAGTTTATGAACCACTTCGTTCAGAAGCCATATGGCAGGTGAGACCCCACAGTCGTGTGAATCTCAACAGTGCATCACACGGTGGCGGAATTCAGGGTATTCCTAGTCGGGCTTGCATACTCATAATCTAATTCTTGCCATTAAGAAGAAACAGAGGTAATTACTCCCATTTAGACCACACACACTTCTCAGGCAGTAGAAACAGCTTCAAGACCTGTACTCAGTGTAAAAACTAGGGTACAGCCTGCCAAGTGTCATAAACAAAACACTCTCTGCCTTCTCCCCTGTTGATGTGATCTGTGTTTTAGGAGGAAAGAAGGACAGATCTTACCAAGCTTATATATGTGATGCTGTACCCCACGTGATCACCGAGAGCAAACCGTTACTCTTCTGGTGGAACCACGGAGATGAATAAGATGTGATTTTGCCCTTGAGGAACTCAAAAATCAACTGAGGTCCTAAAAACTGAGACAGTGCCATAAAAGAGGTTTAGAATCTAGGAGCCCACAGAGGAGGCAGCCATCGATTCTGCCTGGGGTGACCAGCAGGGAAGGTCCCACAGAGAGGCTGAGAGGAGACCTGGGCCCAGATGGGAGGAGCCTGAAAGGTCACTAGAGACGATGGGACTGCTGGGAAGGGAGGCTGCACAGCACTTTGAGAGGGGTCCAGAAGTAGACCCCAGGGAAGGGCAGGCTGGGAAAGAGTCTGATGATTCCATAGACGTCAAAATCAATTTTTTGCTTTGACAAAATATTCTCACTTCTTTAGTCTCTGAATTTCCCCTCCTCTCCCCCCTCACTCTTGTTCCCCTCCATAGCAAGGTTCCATTTTTTTTTTTTTTTTTGGTACTGGAGATTGAACCCAGGTGTGTTCTACCACTAAGCTACACTCCCAGCCCTTATTTTTTTGTTTTGAAACAGGGTCTCAGCTAGGTTGCTGAGTCTAAGTTGCTGAGACTGCCCTTGAACCTGTGATCCTCCTGTCTCAGCCTCCCAAATACTGGGATTACAGGCAAGCACCACCACACCCAGCTTTTATTTTTTTTATTTAGAAACAGGGTCTCTCTGAGTTACTGTGCGCTGACCTTGAACCTGCGATCCTCCTGTCTCAGCCTCCCAAATACTGAGATTACAGGCGTGCGCCAATGCCAGCCTGCAAGATTCCTGTAAGACTCGCCCACGCCTGCTGTCCTGTCCTCTCTGCTCCCCTCTGAACTTTGCCCCCACCATTCTACCAAAATCACCCTGCCAACCTTATAGATGACCTCCCTTCTCCAAATGCCAGGGTCCTGCCCTTGTCCTTACCACTCGTGCAGTCAGCAGTGTGTGACACGGCCCATTGCTCCATCCTCCTAGAAACACCTTCAGCTTCCAGCACGTCATTCTTCTTACCTCTGGCTGCTCCTTCTCAGGCTCCTACTCACCCTGACCTGTAGACTTGGGGGCACCCAGGGCTCAGTACTCACACTTCTTGCCTATACTCATCCGTAGGTAAAACATGTTTGCTGACCACGTCCAGCTACCTAGCCTCAGCCTCTACTTGTGCCTGAACCCTAGACCTGCACTACCCCAGATCACGTACCACTGATAACTAAACATGCCCATGTCTAGTAGGCTGCCCGAGACCCAGCTCTCCATGCACTCCCAAACCTGCTCCTGCCTCATTCTTCCCCTTCACAGGAGAAGGGGACCCCATCCTCTTAACTGCCTAGTTGAAACAAAACAAAAACCTAGAGTCATCCTTGATTCCACTCTTTCACATAACTACATCTGACTTGGAGACATCCTGTCTGTACTTTCAAAATACATCTGGAATCCAATCAATTCTCACAGTGACCTCCTGGTCCAAACCTTTAGCTCCTGCCTGGATTGTGGCAACCCGCTCCAGGTCTCCACTCCTCCCTTCCTGCACCACCCCCGGTCTCCTCTTTCCACAGCAAGCAGGTGGATCTTCTCTAAGTGTATGTCTGTTCCATCTCTCCCCAGCTCAAAACCTCCCCAAGGTGTCCCATCTCACTAGGGCTTGGCCACATCCCTGCTGTGGTCCATGATGCATCACATGACTGACCCCACCACTCAGCTGACCACGTCTCTAGGTCTCTCCATTCCCTCCTCTCCAGTCAGTCTCATCTCCTAGCTCTTCCTCAAACATGCCCAACCCTCTCCCACCTCAAAACCTTACACGTGCTGTTCTTCCCCCACTTGAGACACTTTTCCCCAGATATCACCTCCCCTCAGACCTCTGCCTAAACGTCACCTTCTCTGCAAGGCTGTAGCTGAACTCTAGAATGGCACGTCTTCTCTCGTCCCTGGTTTCTGTCTCTCCAAAGCCCTAATTCTCTAATATACTACATGTTCTTTGTATTTCTTTTCTACATAGCTCTAGAATGTAAGATCCTTGAGGGCGCAATCTTCTGTTTTATATACTCTTGTACCCGCAGGACTGGAACAGTGCATAGCACCTTGCATTTGCCCGGCTATGGTGGATGGAAGAGATGTAAAATATGAATCAAAGAGGATAGGGAAGCTAGTCCACACCTGTAACCCAGCTACTGAGGAGGCTGAGGCAGGAGGATAGCAGGCTTGAGGTCAGCCTGGGCAACTTAGAGAGATCCTGTCTCAAAATATAATAAAAAGGGCTGGGGATGTAGCTCAGCAAGAGAACACCCCTAGTTTCAATCCAAAGGAGAAGGAGAAAAAAAGAATAGCTTTCTCCTCATAAGGCTCTTTCTTATTATCTGGGAAATAAAAATGTCTTTCCTAAAAATAGCGCACAGACGTATCAGCCAGTGTCATGTGGCCAATTAGAGCTGCAAGGGAGGCTGGCAAAGGGGAACTGGATCATTACAACTGGCCTAGACCCTCATAACCCATCCCCTAGGGCTGGAGAAGAGGCCTTGCTTCTCCAAGATCAAGGGCTCTTCACCCCTACCTGAGCAAAGGAGGGTCTCCTAACAGGAAAGAAGTGGGGATAATGCCAGGTTGCATGGGCAGCAGTCAGCTGGGCTGCCAGTGATTGTGCCTAATGACCTTAATGGCCAGCTTTGACTGGCAGTGGCAACTGGGAATGCCACGTTGGGGAATGCCTACAAATGATGCGCTTATAGGAGCCAATGAAATAAGTGTTCTATTTCATAGCAATTAATGCAGCACCCATGGCACAAGGGAGGAGCAAATGTCACCCATTCCCTGTATTGCAGATCTTTTTCCCAGCTGGAGTCCTTGACCTGTGACAGGTGAGTTCCAATGCCTCCTGGTCCAATGGCAGCTCATATTTTCTTCCCCAACAAAACTAGCCCCCACACTGTTACATCTGCTTCCCTGGAATCTGAATGTCACCTGCTTGGATTGAGGAGGAAAGGATGAAGCTCTGGAGAGGCGAAGGCAGGTTCCCACATTCCTCCTAACATCTGACTGAAGCACAAGTAAACTAAGCCTTACGCTGTCCTCACCGAGTTCTAAGTGGGAAGAACTGTGCTATATGCACAACCCTTGAATAAGAGCTTGAGATAAATTGATTTGGAAACTGTGTCTGAAAAATTATCTCCACCTGAGAGCATCAGTATTTCTGCACCATTTTTAGTATCTATTTTTGCAAATCATTTTTCAAGGCACTACCAGCAATGAGTCTAGAACACATTTCCAAACCTGAGCATTTTTATGCAAACTTTTCATCTTCCTGGGCCATATGAGTCCAAGAAAAACATTTCCTGTAGTAAAAGGTCTGTGATGCTAAGGTTTGCCCTGCTAAAACACAAGCTCTGTGACAGCAGGGACTTTTGCCCAGCTTGTCATTCCCCATCCCTAGTACCTAAACCTGTGTGCCTTCTCATCGAAAGAATTCAATAAATATTTGATGAATGAGTGTCATAAGGTATCTGTCCTTCTGCTACATAATATGTCCTGCATCCGTTTCACCTTTAGGGTCAAGATCTGGAGGCCAATGGCGTGCCTGGGCAAGAAATAGAGACATTTAGGAAGAAGGCAGGTTTAGTCAAAGCCATGGAGCAGCAAAGGGACTATGGGCCACAGAAACAACTCTCCTCGTAAGGGGCCATATCATGCTAGGAAGCCAAATAGCAAACGTTTATATAAGTGCCAGATCCTATTCCAAGCATTTTGTTTATAGTATCTCACTTAATCCTCACAACAAGGCTGTTTGTGCCAGGTCCCTTTAGCAGAAGAGAAAACAGAGGCACTGAGTCAACGCGACTGCTCAATATCTCGCACACATTTAGTGGTACTGATACTTTGAACCTGGTGACCTGGCTTAAGTTGTATGACATTTCTACTCTGTGGCCACTTGGTTCCCCAGGACCTCAATCTCCTCGCTGTCAAAGCAGGCATGGGGCCAGGCATGGTGGCACATGTCTGGGAGGCTGAATCGGGAGGATTGCAGGTTCAAGGCCAGCCTCAACAACTTAGGATTTTAGCAATCTTAGCAAGACTCTATTTCCAAATAAGGAATAAAAAGGCCTGGGGGTGGAGCTCAGAGGTAGAATGCCCCTGGGTTCAATCCCCAGCACCACAAAAAAAAATTTTTTTTAATTTAAGAAGCAGGGATGGGGGGTAGGGGTGACAGATCAGTGGTTTTCCAAACCTTCTCAGCTATAGGACTGGTTCTTCTCCACAAACCCAAAAAATCATACTTGACTAATCAAATTCATAGAAACAGGAAGTAAAAAGGTGGTTACCAGGAGCTGAGGATCAGGGGAAAGAATGGGGAATTGTTATTCAAAGGGTACAGGGTTAACTGGGTGTGGTGGCGCATGTCTGTAATCCCAGTACTTGGGAGGCCAAGATGGGAGAATCTCAGGTTCAAGACCAACCTTGGCAACTTAGCAAGGTCCTCAGCAACTTATTGAGACCCTATTTCAAAATAAAAAAATAAAATAAGGCTGGGGGAATAGCTCAGTGGTAGAACTACTCTGGGTTCAACCCCCAGTACTGCAAAAAAAAAGGGGGGGTATAGAATTTGTTTTACAAGATGGAAAAGTTCTGGAGGTCTATTTCACAACAATGTGAATATGCTTTACTCATCTGCACAATTAAAAACAGCTAAGAGCCGAGCGTGGTGGCACACATCTGTAATCCCAGTACGTGGGAGGCTGAGACAAGAGGATCATGGGTTCAAGACCAGCCTCAGCAACATAGCGAAACTCTCAACAACCTAGTGAAACCCTGTTTCAACATACACAAAAAAAAGGTCTGGAGGTGTAGCTCAGGTAAAATTTCCCTGGGTTCAATCCCCAATACTGCAAAAAATAAAGTAAAATAAAGATGGCTAGGGAAATAAATGTTATGTTGCATGGTTTTACAAGAAAAGTTAACAAGATATTTTACCTAGCAGCTCAATATGTAATACAGAGAAGCAGCTGCCTGATTTGGCAGGAGCAGTGGTCCAAGATCCCAACCTCTTGACTCCTTATCCCAGACCTTCCCATTGCCCCACCAGAGCACAGAGCAGCCCCCCAGGGGTTTCCTCAAAGAGCACATGTAAAACCATGAGCCAAGCCGGGCGTGGTGACACACGCTTGTAATCCCAGTACTTGGGAGGCTGAGTCCGAAGGATCCAGGTTCGCGGCCAGCCTCAGCTACTTAGTGAGGCCCACCGCAACTTAGAGAGACCCTGTTTCAAAATAAAGAATAAGCCGGGCGTGGTGGCTCACGCTTGTAATCCCAGTACTTTGGGAGGCGGAGACCGGAGGATCCGGGTTCACGGCCAGCCTCAGCTCTTGCTCTCTCTCTCTCTCTCTCTCCTTAATGAGGCCCTCCACAACCTCGTGAGACCCGGTTTCAAAATAAAGCATAAAAAATAGGGCCGGGGGCATAGCGCGGAGGTAGAACGCCTCTACGTTCAATCCCTGGTACAGAAAAAAAATAAAAATAAAAATAAAAATAAAGAATAAAAAATAGGCCTGGGGGTGTAGCTCGGAGGTAGAATGCCCCTGGGTTCAATCCCCAGCACCACACACAAAAAAATTAATTAAAAAAAATAAAACCATGAGCCATGACTTTTAAGTTCTCTTTAGGATGATTCCAAAAGCTTCAGGTCAATTCATACTCTCAAAATCTCAATTTTGGGCTGGGGGGTGTAGCTCAGTGGTGAAGCACTTGCCTGGCATATGTGAGGTCCTGGGTTCCATTCCCAGCACCACAAAAAAAGGAGGGGTATTTAAATCTCAAAAATCTTTGTGGCCCCTCCACATGCAATCAGTTCATACTTCCCAACATGGTCCTAGAGACCCCGCATGATGAGGCCCCAGGGTAAGTGTCCCCCTGCCCTCCACTGCAGCCACAGCTGACCCCACTCCCTTCCTCCCCAGGTCAGGCCCTGGCAGCTAGAGATGTAACATCCCATTGCTACTCACTCTGCTTGGTAAATCCCACTCTCCTCCGCTCTTTTCTTCCCCTGTGCTCAGAATCAATCACAGCAGTCTGCTAGGCTTCTCTGCATTGTCTATTTCCTGCTCGTTTGTGAAGCAAGGGTGGTGAGTTCAAGCAGCACCCGGCTCAGAGGGCTGTTTCATTAGCACCTTAGCTATGGGTGAGGCGCCATCTTCACACCTGGCTGCCCAATTCCCCCCACCCTGTCTGTTCTGAGGGTTTCGCCCCTGTCAGCACCCTCAGATGAAGTGAACGGTGGGAGGAGCTGGAAGGAGACTCCAGCATGGGGCAGCATCGATGCCTCCTGCCAGGGATGGTCCCATCTTAAAGGAAAAGGTAGGGAGAGGGCGCTAGGGAAGGCAGCCTCCAGCATAACGGGCTCAGCTGGTCTCCAGAGACACAAAAGGAGAGTAAACAGGGACACTGTGTTTTTAATTAAAAAAAAAAAATCCTGCTAGGGCTAGGGGTGTAACTCAGTGGTAGAGCGCTTGCCTGGCATGTGCATGACCTTGGGTTTAATCCTCAGTACCACAAAGAGTAACAATCCTGCTAAGAGACAGAACAACTGTTACCTTTGCCTGTGAAGCTCTCTGCATCTTCCCCAGGCCCCAAAGCGACCAACTTCCATCATGCATACATCCGCTCCACCAGCAGCCACGCTGACCACCATTCACATCAGCACCTACGTTATACCCCGACCCAGCTCACAGGAAGGTGCCGGAAGGGAGGCAGCATAGGGAAACAAGGCATTTGAAAGGGAAATCCACGCTTCCCAATTGAGATCTGCATCAACTCCTTTGCCCACCACAGGAAATGATTTGGCTACCCAAACAGAGAAGCCCATTTCTCTTTGTTGGGAACGCGGTGATTATACACACGAGAGGGAGTAAATAAGATAAAGAACATACTGCACGCTAGATTTTTCACGGGGTGAGCAGAATGAAAATCATTTGAACGTATCCCTGTGGAAAAAATAATCAATTTTTCATAGACTTGTTATAGGTTTCATAAAATATATTGCACACATATTTTTAAAAGTAAGAAAATGGCTTTTTAATGATACTTAAAATATATGGCATGGCAAGAATTATTTAAAATGTGTTTCTGAGGCCTGAAGTTTGGTACTGCCTGCTAAAATATAGATGATTTGGATAAGCCTGTCTCCTTGGGATAAATGTGAGACCTGGCTCATCTTATTATACAGCTAATATGAAGGAACTTGGTATTCAGGCAGTTAAGTAATTGGTATAAATCCTCCCAAGATGTTAGATCCCTTCCACTTCTTCCATTTAGCAGTTTCCCATTGGTCTGTGTAACACTAAATAACTACTCTTAACCCAGAGACCAGCAAAACACTGTTCACTTAGATAAAGTCAAGCTGGGTGTGTGGTGGTACATGCTTGAAATCCCAGTACTTGGGAGGCCAAGACAGGAGGACCTCAAGTTCGAGGCCAGCTTCAGCAACTTAATGAGACCCTGTTTCAAAATAAAAAATAAAATAGGGCTGGGAGTGTAGCTTGGAGGTAGAATGCCCCTGGTTTCCATCCCCAGACCCCCCCCACACACACACACACATTAAAAAAAAAGAAAGAAAATCAACCCAAAACAGGGCAGGCAGTGTCACCAATAGAAGTATGGCCACCATGCATTCAGCAGATGTTTTCTAAGCAAGGCCCCAGGGCCAGGAATAGAGAGATGCATGATGAGGGTGACCTGGGTTCTTAGTCCCTCCCTTTTAGTGGACAACGGTTCTATCTTCCACACTGGTCAGCAACCATCTCTCCATTCCAAGTGAGATACTGCCCCATATCCTTGTCTAGCCATCACTGCACTCAGTGTAGGTATACAGAGCACAGGCAAGAGGACCAAGATGGACATAGAGACCAGCTCTGGGGACGAACGTAACTGAGGAAACCAGCATCTTCAAAGCCAAGGTTGGTCCTGAGCGTCCCGTCCACAGAGTAAGGACTTTGCATTTGTCATAGTTCCAGGAAACTAAAGTTGTTCTCTACCCACTGCCAAATGGGGAGATGTAATGGCATGTAACCAGCATTCCATACATAGTCATCCCTCAGTATCCACAGGGGAGAGCTGCCAGGACTCCCCGAGGATACCAAAATCTACAGATACTCATGCCCCTCATATAAAATGGTATAATACTTGCATGTAATCCTCACACATTCTCCTATATGCTTTAAATCATCTCTAGATGACTTGTAATACTTAATACAATGTAAATGCTATGTAAATGGTTTGTATTGTGTATCATTTAGGGAATAATGACAAGAAAAGT
Source organism: Glis glis (assembly GCA_004027185.1). Lineage (NCBI taxonomy): Eukaryota > Metazoa > Chordata > Mammalia > Rodentia > Gliridae > Glis > Glis glis. The sequence continues at coordinate 45,058 of PVJS01003163.1, forward strand.
CTGCACATGTTTAATACAGATGCAGTTTCTTTTTTCCAAATATTTTCAATCCGCAGTCAGGTGAATGCATGAATGTGCCCACAGACATGCAAGGCAACTGCCTTCGAATCACTGGATGGATGAAAGAGACAATAAAGATGTTTTAAATCTACCTGAAGCAGATCCAATAAATAAAAATGCAAATGTATCCCTAAAATCATTTATTATTTTTCATTATGCAGCAAGTTAAATGCTATTGTGCTATGTTATGTCTAACACCTCGCTTTAAGGCACTATGAAAACATTCAACATCCCCAACATCAGGAAACGCACAGTCTAGATGAGAAGACAGAGTAACAAAACGAGAACAAAGACCACGTCAACTCTCGGACATCATGAGTTTGCCAGAAGGAAAGGCCCAAGGTGGCCCGGGGGGAATTTAAGGAGCTTTAAGAAGGGCACTGAAACAAGATAAGCTTCGGGTCACTAAAGGGCAGGGGCTGCATTTCAGAGAGAGAAAAACAGAAGCTAAGATTCAGACACAGAAACAAGCAGTGTTCGCTGATAGCAATGACAGCACCCGTCCTAATCCAGAGCCCTAGGAAATAGGGGTCCTTACAGGGTGGGGCCTCGATGGAAGATAGGGTCACAGCTGCCCCAGATGTCCCTGTGTTACATAGAGGAGTCATTCTAGGCTCTCGAGTAGGAGTGACAGGGAGTTCCTTGGGCATGGCGAGAATTCACCCCAGGATTCATTTAAAGAGCACACTCCCCCGACATTGAGTTAATGATTTCATTTGCACGCAGCTTTTCAATATCCCATCTCAGTGGTTCCCAACTTATGGACCACAGGGTTATGGCCGAGGTCCCCGAAGTCATAAGCACTGCCTAGAGAGCCACGAATGACTTGCTCCTGGTATATCGCCTCTATTTCCTTCTAATGTATGTAGATGCACGGTGAGACATAAAATGCAAATTCATTCAAAAGCAACTGTAACCTGAGTTACCCCAGGCTCCAGCCTGTGGCGACACATGGAGTCACTTTAACAATAACCCAAATGTCACTGCCTCCAATCTCCCCTGCCGTTCAGGCAAGGCTTCCGCCTTCAGTAAAATGCCCCGTCAAGCATTTCTAGGCGCTCCCCGGGGTCCCGCACGTGTGCCTCAAGTCAAGTCCGTCCTCTCCAGAGCCACTGGGTGGCGCTGCGCCTGCACTGCTCCACAAAGCTACCCAGGCCTCACCCGGGCCCAGCAAAGCCAAAAGCTTTATAGGGCATAGTGGGGAGAAACATCTCATTTTTCTTTTGAGCTAGTATTCCCAAAACAGTAATATTTGTGCCACAATATTTTACTGAGGATTTTTTTTAGAAAAATCGTTCTTCCAGTTTTTACTTATAGCCCCTAAACTATAAATGAAAACTGTATATGAATCCAATGGAGGTGGGTCAGGAAGAAAAATATCAGGGACAGATCCCAGCTATATAATAGTCACAGTCACCCCTTTCCTCATCTGCTGTCAAAATGCAATCCTCTTTGACTCAGCAAATCAATCTTCTGGTATATAAGGACTCAAAAAGTCCAGGAGGATTTTCATGGCAGACTATGTAGAGTCTCCTTTTCCACTCTTGCAAATAAACATTTACTAGTCTAGTAATGGTTACACTAGCTATGATACTCATAGAATATAGGCAGCTATTAAAAGCAATGAGGTTGGCTTATAAGTACTGCTACAGAAGATATCCTGAGAACCATCGTTAAGTGAAATGAGCCAATCAAAACAGCAGGTAAAGTCAGGCATGGAGGCACACGCTTGTAATCCAAGTTCTTGGGAGGCTGAGACAGGAGGATTGCAGGTTCATAGCCAGTCTCAAACTTAGTGAGGCCCTGTTTCAAAATAAAAAGAAAATAGGGCTGGGGGTATAACTTGGAGGTAGAATGCCCCTGGCTTGCATCCCCAGTACCCCCCCCCAAAAAAAAGCACACACAGAAGGTACATTGTGGTCCCGTTTTTAAACACAGGAGATGTGCATATAGATGTGTATATGTCTAGAACAAAAGCCTATTGAAATATTGACAACCTTCCTCCTCCCCCCCCAAGGATGAGCGTTTTCTTACTACCCAAATGCTCTATGGAAATGATCTGGAGATGGTAAGACAGGTTAAAGTCCACAATTGGCCAAATTGTCTTACAGGAGACAAGAAGTCATGGATGAAGAGAGGTAGCTACCCAGGAAATGAAAGAAAACAGGTCTCTGGAGCTTTTAGAAAGAGAAGAGAGCTGGGCAGGGTGGTGCATGCTTGTAATCCCAGTACTTGGGAGGCTGAGACTGGAGGATCCGGGTTCACAGCCAGCCTCAGCTACTTAATGAGGCCCTCCTCAACTTAGTGAGACCCTGTTTCAAAATAAAGAATAAAGCCGGGCATGGTGGTGCACACTTGTAGTCCCAGTACTTTGGGAGGCAGAGACCGGAGGATCCGGGTTCGCGGCCAGCCTCAGCTACTTAGTGAGGCCTTCTGCAACTTTGTGAGACCCGGTTTCAAAATAAAGTATAAAAAATAGGGCCGGGGGTATAGCTCGGAGGTAGAACGCCCCTGGGTTCAATCCCCGGTACCGCAAAAAAAGAAAAAAGAAAGAAAGAAGATGTAGAGATCCTGGAGCAATCGCCGTAAGACTCAGACCTAGGGAGAGAGGGCTGGGTGAAGCGGGGCTGACGTGTGCTTTGTGCCATGTGACCTATTCAGAAACCATGATGAAGATCTAGAACACCAGTTTGGGCATCAGATTTGTGTTTCTTTTTCATGTTTCTGTGCTGCCCATGAGGTAAGAGCAAGAAGTCTAGCTTAAGGATGCAAAACTATGCAAAAATGCAAGGAAGGAGACCCAAGAAATTGTCCCAGTGTCTACTTCTGCAAAATTAGGTTAACTAGTGGTGGACTTTGTTAGCATGAACACATACTCCATTTATAATTTTAATAGGTATATTTTTTCCTTACACTCAGGATCAGGACTCTGGTGGGTAAGATAAGGAGAGTAGTGACTAGGATATAATATTTAAGGTGGCCCTAGCTCTCAGGGTCTTGCTCACTCAGGGGCAGTATCTAAATGCCCCTATGAGGGAGTGTTCTCTTAAATTCTGCAACCAAGCCACCTGTTTCCCTCCCCCTAGTCCTGGTCCTGCCTCTCCTCTTCCTGTGACCTCTCATAGCCCCGAACTCCATTTAGATTCAAACTGAGATGCTGTCTGCTACACTATCTAGAGTACTTTGTCATTTCAAACACACCTCTATCACTGACTCTTCATTAGAGTCTCTGAGGAAGACAAGACAGATATTATAATTCCCATGCCAGCTGCTCATGGTGGTGCACACCTGTAATCCCAGTACTTGGGAGGCTGACACAGGAGGATCGCAGGTTTGCAGCCAGCCTCAGCAACCTTGTGAGACCCTCCATAACTTAGTGAGACTGTTTCAAGAACATAAATAAAATAGGGCTGGGGGTATAGCTCAAAGGGAGTATGCCTCTGGATTCAATCCCCAGTACCACACAATAATAATAATAATAATAATAATAATTCCCATTCCACATAAGACAAGACAGACCAGAAAGGTTAAGAGACTTGTCCAAGGTCACAGTGCCAGCAAGGGACTGCAAATTCCACCCAGTTCAGTTACCCAGTGACTCCCACCTGCTAGCGCTTCCATGACTACATACAACCAAAACAATTGGTATTGTCTTATATCTCTGAAAGAATGAATCTCTAAAGTGAAATTACCCCAAATGTTCAACTCTCCCATCAAAGAAGAGTTGAACCTAGGCCTTTCTTTGACCCCTTCAAAATTTCAGGAGACAGAAGACTGCAGACAATAGAGAGATGCTAGCCAAGATGGCGGCTTCCTTTGAAGGAGCCCCTCTGATTCTCTATTAGTGGCAGCTTCCCCAGGGCCTACAAGCCTGTCCCTGGCCACTAGGTGGCACCAGGTGTGGGCCATAGGAACGCTGTGGGAGTGGGGAGGGGCGTCCGCCCAGGAGATCTTAGTCAGGAGAATCTCTCAGAGTGGACAACTCCAGCAGAAACTCATGCAGTTGTAGTGATCATCACTTCCTGCTTCTCCCCTGAGGTGGGAAGAGAAAAAGACTATAGCACTTATGACCATTAGCCTGGAGCTCAGCCATGTGTTTAGAATAAGCAAGATCCAAATACTACATTTCCTCATGATGAATATCCCTTCCTAACTACAGCGTTACTTTCCTTGGTTCCCAACTCAAAGTAAAAGAAAAAAAATAAGTCAACAAAACCTACTTGTTTTTCAGGGTTTTGTTTTTGTTCTGCAAACCTATATCTTACCTCGCAGAGTTCATCCTGTTCCTCTAAAAAATCTGAGTCCCTTTCCTTCTAGCCGGGGTCTGAGATACACAATTTAGACAAGGCTTTGCCTCCCTCTTCTGTTGAAAAGAAGAATAACGCGCAGCAAACATGAAATGCGAATTTGAGAAACCGTTAAAATGAAACTCTATCCTGGGATGTTTATATAAGCTGTGTCAAGTGGCTCCAAAGAGGGTCTGGTATTACAGTACTGTCCATATAACACTCGAATTAATACTTCCCAGAAAAAGTAAACTTTAAATCAGATAAGATCAGATCAGGATAAATTGCACACCCACCTGAGTAGCTGAGCAAAATCAATGGAGTGATTCTTTGGTCACTGGACTAAGAGATTCAAGATTGATTTTTTTCCCCTTTTAGTAAAATATGAAACTCCCTGGTAACTTGAAGTATTATTGGAGTCCTGTATCTTATAAGGATTTATGTGGCAAAGGCATAGCAATTTATCTAAAAACTATCTTTCAAAAGCTATACAGATGGCTGAATTTGCATGATCTCATCAGGCAATGATTTTTAAAAGCATTAACCTCAGAAATAAGGGGGGAAAGGTTTCTTGCTAAGTACCAGGGTTCTCAATCATAAAATTAAATATTCCTTTGCAAACTCAGTTATATCCTAATCAATTATGACCTCTTGCAATATTCAGTGATCTGCAGGGAATTTTGAATTTCTAAAGGGCTTTATGCTACCTGAACGTGCTCTGTAATGGAAAACTGCTTTACAGGAAGTATTTTTTCCTCCTGAGGAAGGTGCCCACACACCACAGAATATTGTTGTAAAGTCCTAATGGGCCATCGTATGTATGAATTGTTTTCCCAGCATATAGCTCTGCTCCTCTATTAAGAGTTACTGCCGCTGTACGTCCACATTGTGTTACGCACTTTACATATATGCACATGCTAACGACGAATTACCATATCATTTGTCAGGTAAGGAAACTGAGGACTAGAAGTAACTTACCTGAGCAGGGAGTTACTGCAATCTAGTGAATCTAGTGATTAGGCTGGAGTTACAAATTCAAGGTGAGCCTTGACAACTTAGCAAGACCCTGTCTCAGAATAAAAAATAAAAAGGACTGTGGGTATAGCACAGTGGTAGAGTACTCCTGGGTTCAATCCCCTAGTACCACCACCACCACACACAAAAAAAAAAACTTACCTGAGACAGAGAGGTTTCTGAAAGCAGCTCCGAGAAGATCGGTAGAAACGGTCAGCACTGCTTGAGCGCTGCATCCCTTTTTTTTTTTTTTTTTGCGGTACCAGGGATTGAACCCAGGGGCGTTCTACCTCCACGCTACACCCCCGGCCCTATTTTTTATACTTTATTTTGAAACTGGGTCTCACGAAGTTGCGGAGGGCCTCACTAAGTAGAGAGAGAGAGAGCTGAGGCTGGCCGCAAACCCAGATCCTCTGGTCTCTGCCTCCCAAAGTACTGGGATTACAAGCGTGCGCCACCACGCCCGGCTGCTGCATCCCTTTTAAAGGCTCTCCCCTCATCCTGCAGGAAGGCACACCTGAGGCTAGTACTTGCATGGAGATGAGAGCCACCTGGAGAGCTTGTTCAAGCCAGCTTCCCAAGCCTCCTACCTGGAGATTCTCACTCAGCGTGCCTACGCCGGGCCCAGAAGTTGTCTTTTAAACACATGAGCAGGGTGATTCTTATCATCGCCAGGTGATTTTTATCATCAGGGAACTATAGGAATGGTCTCAGACCAGAAGTGAGCAGGGTGAAGAGCCAGATGAGGTTCTTGTGTGTGTGTGTGTGTGTGTGTTTGTGAGAGAGAGAGAGACTGGGGATTGAACCCAGGGGTGCTCTACCTCTGAGCTATATCCCCAGCCCTATTTTATTTTGAGTCAGGGTCTTGCTAAGTTACTGTGTGCTGGCCTCGAACCTGTGATCCTCCCGTCCCAGCCTCCCAAGTATTGGGATTACAGGCACATGCCACCATGCCCAAGCAAGCATTTTTGGTTTTGTGGTCCATAAAATCTCCATCACAGCTACTCAACCCTGCCTTAGCAGCTCAAAAGCAACTGAAATCAACTTGCAAATGAATGGGTGCAACTGTGGTCCTATACTTTATTTATAAAAACAGGTAGCTGGGCCGGGTGTGGTGGCACACACTTGTAATCCCAGTACTTTGGGAGGCGGAGACCGGAGGATCCGGGTTCGCGGCCAGCCTCAGCTCTTTCTCTCTTTCTCTCTCTCTCTCTCTCTCTCTCTCTTTCTCTCTACTTACTGAGGCCCTCCGCAACTTCGTGAGACCCAGTTTCAAAATAAAGTATAAAAAATAGGGCCGGGGGTGTAGCACGGAGGTAGAATGCCCCTGGGTTGAATCCCCGGTACCACAAAAAAAATAAAATAAAATAAAAAATAAAAACAGGTAGCTGGGTGTGGTGGCGCACGCTTGTAATCCCAGTACTTGGAAGGCTGACACAGGAGAATCGCAGGTTCCCGGACAGCCTCAGCTACTTAGTGAGGCCCTCCGCAACTTAGTGAGACCCTGTTTCAAAATAAAGAATAAAAAATAGGGCTGGGGCTGTAGCTTGAAAGTAGAATGCCCTTGGGTTCAATCCCCAGTACCGCAAAAAATAAAAAAATAAACAGGTGGCTGACCACAGTTTGCTGACCCTTTCTGACACCATTGATAATACCATTTTTATTTTATTTTTATTCATTTATTTACTTATTTATTTATTTTGGTACTAGGGATTGAACCCAGGGGCATTCTACCTCTGACCTACACCGCCAGCCCTATTTTATTTTTATTTTGAAACAGGGTCTCACTAGGTTGATGAGAGTCTCACTACTTGCTAAGGCTGTCCTTGAACCTGCAATCCTCCTGTCTCAGCCTCCCAAGTACTGGGATTACAAATATATGCCATCACGTCCAGTGATAAAACCATTTTTAAAAAGACAATTGTGAGCTGGCTGTGGTGGCGCACGCTTGTAATCCCAGTACTTGGGAGGCTGAGACCAAAGGATCCGGGTTCACAGCCAGCCTCAGCTACTTAGTAAGACCCTCCGCAACTTAGTGAGACCCTGTTTCAAAATAAAGAATAAAAAATAGGCCTGGGGGTGTAGCTTGGAGGTAGAATGCTCCTGGGTTCAATCCCCAGCACCGCAAAAAAAGAAAAAGAATAAAATAGGGATGGGGTGTAGCTCAGAGGTAGAGAATGCCCCTGGGTTCAATCCCCAGCACTGCAAAAAAAATAATAATAAAAGACAATAGTGCTCACTATTTGTCATCTTCCTAAGCTTGTGAATCAGCCAGGCAGTTGATCTACATGAGCATCTTACAAACACCATGAAGCATCGCTCGCATCAAGAGATAAAGTCAAGTCTAGACCGTCCCACCCTTTTCAGGAGCCACACTTTTAACCTCAGATCCAGGTTTCTGGTCTCCTCTGTCTACAAAATTGCATGGTGTAGAGGGAGGACATTAGAGGTTAGGCACAGACAAGCAAAGCTTTCAGATGGTCATGTTAGCATGTGTGTGTGTGTGTGTGGTGGACAGAGTTCCAAGATGGCGCCAAGATTATCCTCACCTGGTAGATACACAACAGCTTCCAGTTATTCAGTCACACTCATTGAAACCCTACTCTGAAGGGATTTTGAAGATGTAATAAAGGTCCCAAATCAGTTGACCTAACAGTAAAGAAATTATCCCATCAGGAGCTCATCAAGTCAATTGAGTTCTTTAAACTTGAGTCCAGGGCTGCAGATGTAGCTCTGTGGGAGAGACCTCACCAAGTAGGCATGAAGTCCTGGGTTCCAGCCTTCCAGCCCAGTACCATTAAAAAAAAAAAAAAAAACTCAATTCAGAGAGAATCAAAGTGGGGAGAAGATTCAACACACAGAGATAGTTGCTAGTCCCAAGGGGTCCATGAGGCAAGGAATGTGGGGAGCCTTGGAGCTGCCCCAGCTGCCAGCCAGCAAGTCTCAGTCCTACAACCATAAGGAAATGAGTTCTGCCAACAGCTAGCGAGCAAGGGAGAGGACTCCAAGTTGTAGATGAGACCAGAGCCTCGGCTGATGCCCCAACGTCAGCCCAAGCAGAGCAGAGCATGTGACCGCACCTTGCCTGGTCACATGCTCTGCTACGGTGCAAGCTACGCACATGCAAGCTACGGTGAGCTGCCGTTTGTGAGAATCTGGCATACAGCAGTAGAAAACCAATCCAGAGAGGCTAGGGTTTAATGGCTGAATTACCGCTGGGGAGGATGAAGCGCAACAATTTCTGGTTTCAAATGTAGATGGCTGTGTCCCAGTAGAGCTACGCCTGTTCATTTCACCTGGATTCTCACACAGCTCCGGCCAGGGCACACGGCCCTCCTCTTCCGAATGTGATTAGCAAGATGCCAGCTGCCATGAGGTTTAACCAAGACCAACTTGCAGGCTCGTGCCAATGCACCTGTTACATGCAAATCCTCAAACCAGATATTAGAGATGCGTGGGTGGGTAGGTGAGAGAGGATGAAAAGATAAATAAGGACTTAACCTCCTAGATGAGAGAGCAATATTTGAAAAATTAACTGTCGGGCTATTATTGTAATTGAAGTGTACCTAGAGCCTATTCTCCTTCTTTTTACCCCGTCATGAAGATGGCGGGTGCTCCGTGGCCTCCACAGGAGTGTCTGATTCACCTGCTGTCCTCTGGGAATGCCCCGGCAGAGTGTGTGAAAGTTACTCAACATCAAAAAACATTCAGCCACGGATGCAACAGCCACCATCACTTATAGCCCTTAGAATTATTAGTCTTCTTTTCTTCTTTTTTTTTTTTTTTTTTTTTTTTTTTTTTTTTTTTTTTTTTTTTTTTTTTTTTTTTTTTTTTTTTTTTTTTTTTTTTTTTTTTTTTTTTTTTTTGCTGTACCAGGGATTAAACCCAGGGGCGTTCTACCTCCGAGCTACACCCCCAGCCCTATTTTTTATACTTTATTTTGAAACCGGGTCTCATGAAGTTGCGGAGGGCCTCACTAAGTAGCTGAGGCTGGCTGCGAACCCGGATCCTCTGGTCTCCACCTCCCAAGTACTGGGATTATAAGCGTGCGCCACCACGCCCGGCGCTGCCAGTGTCCTTTGCAAATCTTCCCCAGAGCAACATACAGAGGTGGGGGAGCTGGAGGAAGTGACAGCGCATGGATTTAACACAGTGAAATTTCTATTGGCACCAGCTCCCAAGCAGCCTTTTAACAGAGATGTTTAATTGATCTTTATTGAGCAGAACCTTCCCTTCTGCTTATAAAATAAATGATCGCTTTTCCCCCCTGGTTCTATCTAAAGAAGTTAATAGCCTCGGTTTTCTCTTATATAGCAGAGATACTTAACGACCGGGAGACTATCATAAATAGAGTTTATTGTCCAAAATACAAGCCACATTCTAATCAGCCGTCACCACAGACGATGCCTTGTTTGCAGCTGTTGGTTTTTCGAGGGACGGTTCCCAGCGCGTTGTTCCAGCCACTCGGGGTCTGCTGGCCAATTGACAAACGCCTTCCGCAAAGTGATCTATAAGCTTTTCCCAAAGGCCCTCGAGGATGCCACATCAGGTATCGATTTGATCCTTTCAGGCAGGAGCTCCCAGACAGGCCGAGAGCGTGTCCATAATTGTTAGCACACATTGCACACAGATATTTTGCAGTGTAAAGGGGTCATTTCCTACTTCCAGGACCTTGGAGACTCCAGGATTCAGTGCAAATAGAGCCACTGCTGGTTAGCTATGAGGGGTGGTGGAGAGGAAAAGGAATCCTACATAAGTTACTTTAGTTCATTGTTAAAAGGCTTTATTGACCTTAGCATTACTTCTTGCAATAACCTTCAAACACACCAGCAGGTATGAATATTTCTACTTTACAGCTGGGAAATTTTGGGAAATGTTCCTCCTAGTATGCTATCAGGGGAACAGATTTACCAGTAAACTAGAGGCTAGTACTTGGGCTACAATAAACTGTTACGATTGGGGGACTTGTTCTAGAGTTAGGGACTTTCTGTTCCTTCTGGCTTCTGGTGTTGCTACCTGTCACTCCCCGCATACTCCTCCAACTTGCCGTCTTAAGCCTGGTAGGCGCCATGGTTATAATTTCTAGACAGACCAAGCTGGGTACGGTGATGCACACCTATAATCCCCACACTTGGGAGGCTGAGACAGGAGGATTACAGGTTTGAGGCCAGCCTCAGCAACTGAGCGAGACCCTGTTTCAAAATTTAAAAATAATTTTTTTTTTTTGCGGTACCGGGGATTGAACTCAGGGGCATTCTACCTCCGCGCTATACCCCCAGCCCTATTTTTTTATACTTTATTTTGAAACTGTGTCTCACAAAGTTGTGGAGGGCCTCACTAGGTAGAGACAGGGAGAGAGAGAGAGCGAGCTGAGGCTGGCCACGAACCCGGATCCTCCAGTCTCCGCCTCCCAAAGTACTGGGATTACCAGCGTGTGCCACCACGCCCGGCTAAAAATAAATTTTAAAAATGGGCTGGGGCTGTAGCTCAGAGGTAGAATGCCCCTGGGTTCAATCGTCAATACCAAACAATAAAAATAATAACCTCTAGACCAAATTTTGAAAACTCTTACATGAGAAAACACAAGTGTTCTCATGTGGACACCAAGACAAAACATTTGAAACTGTGATTGTCCAGAATAGTCTAAGTGGCCACTGCAGTGCTGTGGCTCTAACACAGCTCCAAGTGGCCCGCAGAGGAAGGTGACAGGAGAGAAGCACCTACCGTCCTTCAGCACAGGAATACAACGAAGGCAGGTGTAAGACCTGGACCGGGGGTCTTACCTTGAACCTGAGGGTGGGGGAGCATTTGCACCTGAGATTTCAGATCTTGTTTCACTTGGTATCTTATTTAAATACTTAGGATTATCTTGGCATTATTACCAGGTCCTTGTCAGGTGGTATGGATTGAATTGTGTCCCCTAAAAAAAATCATATGTTGAAGCCTTAACCCTTAATACCTCAAAATGTAACTGTATAAAGGGGAAATTATCTGACAAGGTAGCACACACCTGTAATCCCAGTATTTGGGAGACTGAGACAGGAGGATCCAGGTTGGAGGCCAGCTTCGGCAACTTAACAAGACCCTCGGCAACTTAGCAAGACCCTGTTTCAAAATAAAATTTTTTAAAAAAGAGCTGGGAGTGTATCTTGGGGGTGGAATGCCCCTGGGTTCAATCCCTAGTTCCAAAAGTGAGAGGGAATTAAGTTAAAGACATTCAGGTGGAACTTCTTCCAACCTAACTTATAAGAGGAAGAGACAGCCAGGTGTGTTGGTGCATACCTATAATCCCAGCACTTGAAAGGCTGAGACAGGAGGGTCACAGATCCAAGGCCAGCCTCAGCAATTTAGCAAGAATAAAAATAAAAAGGGCTGGGGATGTACCTCAGAGGTAGAATGCCCCTAAATTCAATCCCAGTACCAAAAAAAAAAAAAGAGGAAGAGACTGCCGGGATGTATGTGCACAGGGGAGAGACCCTGTGAGGACCCAGGGGGAGGTGGCCATCCGTGAGCCAAGCCTATGGAGAAACCAAACTGACGATACCTTGATCTCTGACCTCCACCCACCAGAACTGTGCAAACATGTTTTTCTGTTGTGTAAGCACACAGCCTTTGGTATTTGGTTATTGTTATCCCGGGCTACTAACATGCTGGGTAGGAGGCTGAGGTGCAGAGGAGTCAGGTGGGGACAGGCAGGTATCTGCGTAATGGCAGAAGGAGCTTCTCAAAGGACGCCTGGATCTTCCCCGATCCACTGGGTTACTGCCACCTGGAAGTTTCCACGGGATTTGGAAACCCTTTCCAAGGGGGAGCTTGAGCGAGGCTCCTGAGCTCGTGAAACTGTCAGCACATGTCCGTTCTTCCTGTACCTACTTTAAGACCATCTGAATCTCCTGCCTGCCAGCCTTCTCCATCTATCACAACACCAGCATATAAGCCAGCCCTGCAATCACATCCCTACCTTGAGCCAGGCTCCCTACGAAACAATTTGCATGTGTTACCTTCTTAAGTTTTTCCACAAGACTATAAGGCAGGAACTGTTATCCTACTCATACCAAGAGGGAGAAAGGGCCAGAGCCAATGTCCAAAATAACCGCGCAAGCCAGGCACAGAAGAGGGACTTGAACTCGGGCCTCTGTGTCTCGGGATAGAGATCCACAGTTGTTTAACTCCCAAGCTCACGTGCCGACGTGTTACCCGGCAGACTCTGGGTCTGGCCCATCCCTGTGTCCTCTCCAGTGGTGATTCTCAAACTTCAGCAAGGATCAGAATGGCCTAGAAGGGCCAGAGTCTTCCATCAGCAGGTCTGGGATGAGGCCTGAGAATGTGCATTTTCAATAAGTCTCCAAGTGCTGCGTCTGCTGCTGGTCCAAGGTCCACTGCGTGGGAACCAGACTGTGTTAATTCACAGATGTGCCATTTGCTCTCCAGGTACCACGCTCTGCCCCATCAGGCTGCGTTCACCACTGCCCTGCTGCGGGACCAGAATCTGGAGTACAGAGGGTGCCCAGTGTGGACTGAATTGTGTCCTTCTCCCAATGCCAACGTTCACACGCTGAAGTACTTAGCCCCCAGTACCTCAGAATGTGACTGTATTTGGAGAAGTCTTTTTTTTTTTTCACTGTTTTTGTGCAGTACTGAGGATTGAACCCAGAGGCATTCTACCTCCAGGCTACATCCCTGGCCCTATTTTATTTTTATTTTTGAAACAGGGTCTCACTAGGTTGATGAGAGACTCACTATTTGCTGAGGCTGTCCTCTAACCTGTGGTCCTCCTGTCTCAGCCTCCCAAGTACTGGAACAACAGGACTGCACCAACACGCCCAGCTTTGGAGAAGTCGTGTGCGTGTGTGTGTGTGTGTGTGTGTATGTGTGTGTGTATGTGTGTGTGTGTGGTATTGGGGATTGAACTCAGAGGCATTTTACCTCTAAGCTACACCCCCAGCCCTATTTTATTCCTATTTTGAAAAAGGGTCTCACTAGGTTGATGAGAGTCTCACTACTTGCCGAGGCTGTCCTCAAACCTGTGATCCTCCTGTCTCAGCCTCCTAAGTACGGGTACGACAGGCCTGCACCACCACAACTGGCTTCGGAGAAGTCTTTAAAGAGACAGTTAAATTAAAATGAGGCCATTGGGGTGGCCCCTAATCCAATTTGACTGCTATCCTGGTAGGAAGAGGTTTCACACAGACAGACACAGGCACGTCAGAGAGCGGCAACAGCTTCACACAGCAAGAAGGTGGCCATCTGCTGGCCAGGGACAGAGGCCGCAGGACAAGGTAGGATAGACGAAATAAAAGAAACAGAAAGGAGACATAAAAGAAGAACAAGGAGAACAAGGAAAATGTAACATTTTTTCCCCTTTGGTACTAGGGATTGAACCTGGGGCATTCTACCTCTGAACTACACCCCAGCTTTATTTATTTATTTATTCATTTATTCATTCATTCATTCATTCATTTATGTGGTATTGGGGATTGAGCCCAGAGGCATTCTACCTCTGAGCTACATTCCCAGCCCTATTTTTTTTTTTTTTTTTTTTTTTGTGAAACAGGGCCTCATTAAATTGCAAAGGGCCTCAGGAGGTTGCTGAGGCTGGCCACAAACCTGCTATCCTCCTGTCTCAGCCTCCCAAGTACTGAGATTATAGGCATGTGTCACCAAGCCCAGCATTATTTTTTATTTTGAAACAGAGTCACACTAAGTTGCTGAGGGCCTTGCTAAGTTGCTGAGGCTGGTCTTGAACCTGTGATTCTTCTGTCTCAGCCTCCTAAGTACTGGGATTACAGGCATTCACCACCACACCTGGCAAAATGTAACTTTAATATGGAAGCCTGTGGCAAAACTCCCCAATACTCTTACCCTCAGCCAGGGTATCATCCTCACCCCAGGCAGACCTGTTAGTCCCAAATGTCTGAGGGATTTACAAGTCTTTTTTTTCTTTTTTTGAGGTACCAGGGATTGAACCCAGGGGCATTTTACCTCTGAGATACACCCCCAGCCCTTTTGTTCTTTATTTTGAAACTGGGTCTCATGAAGTTGCGGAGGGCCTCACTAAGTAGCTGAGACTGGCCGTGAACCTAGATCCTCCAGTCTCCGCCTCCCAAGTACTGGGATTACAAGCATGCGCCACCACACCCAGCTTTACAAGTCTTTACTAATTACTCAGCACTGTTAGCCACCCACCCGTGAATAGTTTAAACAAAAGAGTAATCTTGGCGTGGTGGCGCACACTTGTAATCCCAGTACTTGGGAGGCTGAAACAGGAGGATCGCAGGTTCGCAGCCAGCCTCAGTTACTTAGTGAGGCCCTCCGCAACTTAGTGAGACTCTGTTTCAAAAAAAAGTAAAGAATTAATCGGGCGTGGTGGCACACACTTGTAATCCCAGTACTTGGGAGGCTGAGAAAGGAGGATATCAGGTTTGCAGTCAGCCTCAGTTACTTAGTAAGGCTCTCTGCAACTTAGTGAGACCCTGTTTCAAAATAAAGAATAAAAAGATAGGACTGCGGGTGTAGCTCGGAGGTAGAATGCCCCTGGGTTCCATCCCCAGTTCCGCAAAAAAAAAAAGAAAGAAAATAGGGCTGGGGTGTAGCTCGGAGGTAGAGTGACCCTGGGTTCAATCCCCAGTTCTGAAAAAAAAATGAGTAATCTCCTTGGGCACTGGTAGTCATCTTGCCAGCAGGTAAATTGTCTAAAGGAAACAGATATCGACTGATAAGATAGTGAAGGCCCATTCAGGACCCTGCAGATGCCCAAAACACCCTAAGTCATCTTCTCACCACCTAACTGATGTCATCCTCACATAACTCCTCCTACCCACCCCTCACCAAAGTCTCCTATGAAAAGAAGAGCCATGAGCCAGGCGTGGTGGTACACATCTGTGATCCCAGAACTTGGGAGGCTGAGACAGGAGGATTGCAGGTTCAAAGCCAGCCTCAACAATTTAACAAGACTCTCAGCAACCTAACGAGTCCCTGTTTCACAATTTAAAAAAAAATAGATCTGGGGGTGTAGCTTGGAAGTAGAATGCCCTGGGTTCAACTGGGGGTGTAGCTTGGAAGTAGAATGCCCTGGGTTCAATCCCTAGTACCAAAAAAAAGAGAGAGAGAGAGAAGAGGTATGGACCCCCAAAATGTGTCTCTCATTCTAGAGAGGGCCTGAATTCTCCCTTGAATGTATATTTCTTGCTTTCCCAAATAAGTCTCTATGTCTCTGACTGGCTCATGCTGAAATTCTTTTCTGTCAATTAAGGCAAGCACTCCACCAGTCCTGAGTTGTGTTCTCCTTTCTAACCCTTCTAGGAACTGCTCCAGACCCTTCATGGAATCAACCCTGCCCCGTGACAAGGAGAAACCAAACCTAGGAGCACCTTGATCTTGGACTTCCCACCTCCAGATCTATGAGAAACTAAGTTTCTGTTGTTGAAACCACACAGTGTCTGGCATTTTGTTACAGCAGCACCAGCTAACTAATACAGCAAATGATGAATGCAGAAGGAGGCCTAGAATAGGCGCCGCCTACCTGGTGTTTGTTCCATGCCAAGAGCTGCTCTGAACACTCACGTGTGTTAACACAGCCCTCACTTCACAGCCCTGTGAAGTGGCCACTATTGTTACCATCCCCGTTTTACAGATGGGAAGCTGAGGCACAGAGCAGTCCAGCGACTTGCTCAAGGGCATACATCTGGCATGTGGAAAAGCTGGGAGTGGAACTCAGGCACCAGCCTGAGAGTTCTCTGTTCTGCCTCTCCCAGTTGGTCACCCACAAGACCTTCCCAAACCCGGCGTGGAGGCAGCGTGGAAGGCAGATCTGAGGATGCTGGTCCCACTCCTGAGAGGCAAGGAGTCTCGAGCCAGGAAGTCTCAGAGGACAGGGAAGATGGCTTTCCTGGGGGGCTGTTGAAGGAAGAGACATCAATCAGGTGAGGCGAGGGCCCAGAGCAGGAAGACTTGTCCCAGCAAGGCTGCCATCCCAGTCCCCAGCCTGCCAGGAATGGGTCTGCTGTCTAGGGGCCTTGTGTCCTCTGGGCATGTTGGCCTGTGTTAGCACTTGGGGTCTCTGTGCGCTGCTCAGGCATAGTGGATAGAGTCAGCAATGGCTCCCTCTCTCCCTAGCAGCCACATCAACAGGACAAGCAGAGGAGAAATTCCACAGAGACTCAAGGAGACGCTTCGTCCTCTAGACCAGGGCTTCAGCCTCAGCTCTAGCGTCATTTTGCGCTGGCGGCTGAATCCAGGGTGTGAGGGCTGCCCCATGCACATTAGATGCCAGTAGCACACTGTGCACTTGTCCAACCAAAAATGTCTCCAGACATTGCTAAATGGCCCCTAGGGGACAAAATTATCTCTGCTTAAAAGAACTTCTTTAACCTATAAGGGCAACAGAAAGATAATACTTCAATGCCCTTCCTTCCTTCTATCAGGAAGTTGTCATAATAATATATGCGCATGTTCTACATCGATGATGTGAATTAGCCTGCCTGCGCAGTGCATACTCTGCCCACTGCACTCCACGGTCCTCTTCCTTTACTCTTCAGCCTGACAGGAAAATGAAGCTAACTTGCCCTACCTGTGATCATTCCTTTCTAGCTCTCAAACTTCTAAGATGCTAAAAAGAACATGAGAGCTGAAACACCATCAAAATTCAAGCTTCCTAGCCGGGGGTGGTGGCGCACGCTTGTAATCCCAGTACTTGGGAGGCTGAGACCAGAGGATCAGGGTTCATGGCCAGCCTCAGCTACTTAGTGAGGCCTTCCGCAACTTAGTGAGACCTGGTTTCAAAATAAAAAGAAAAATAGGGCTGGGGGTGTAGCTTGGAGGTAGAAGCCCCTGGGTTCAATCCCCAGTACCGCAAAAAAATAAAAATAAAATAAAATTCAAGCTTCCTGCCAAGTGTGGTGGTGCATGCCTATGATCCCAGTAAGTGGGAGGCTGAGACAGGAGGATTGCAGGTTCAAGGACAGCCTCAACAATTTAGCAAGATTTTCAGCAACCTAGCAAACTCATTTCAAAACAAAAAATAAAAAGGACTGGGGGTGTAGCTCAGAGATAGAATGCCCCTGGATTCAATCCTCAGTACCAAAAAAAAAAAAAAGAAGGAAGGAAGGAAGGAAGGAAGGAAGGAAGGAAGGAAGGAAAAATGCAGGCTTCCTGACTTAACTTGGGGTTAGGGTTGGTTTTGGTTTTGACCTTTCTCTACCCTGAGGTGAAAATTAAGAAAATAAAACTCATGCTGATGCTTCTAACTGTCTAGTCCAGCCATTAATGTGTGACAGGCATGAGCTGCTAATAACATTTTTTTTCTCCCTCATTGCTGAAGCAATAGATAAAACAATTTTATAGCTCCATTCCCTATCCCTAAAGCAGGCTGAATTAATTAGGAAATAAAGCAGTGACAGGGTGTGCATTAATGGGCTATTAATGCCTGCCCGTGGCCTGGAGCCAAAGGCCAAGCATTTCCACCACCCAGTAAGTACTCTAATAGCCAATTAAAACCCGTCCGGAATCGGCTCCTTTCTCTTGATCAGGAGTTTTTCCAATTTAAAAAGTCATGAAGTTTCCAAGTAGGCATAGGCCTGTTTCAAAGCACTCCATTCCTTCTCTCTTCTTGCAGCAAAATGGAAATCCACCCACAGAGGGCAGGGGGAGGAAATCAAAGGACAGGTGTGGAGTGACAGGGACTGGCTACGACCCTGGCTGCCGCCCTCTGACCCCGTTTGCTGGAGGAAACAGCCCCGACGTGTGGGGTTATTCACTCTGTCCACACTGCAGGAGGAGAGGCTGGCACTTCTGTAGGAGCTTCTGTGTGAGGGCGTATGTCGTCCTGTTTACATCTTCTCTTCTAACAAGCCCAGAAAAACACTCTTTTCTTTAAATCTCCAGGTTCAGAGACTCCACAGTATGAATTAACTTCTCACATTTTTTTTTTTTTTTTGCAGAACACAGGGGCGTTCTACCTCCGCGCTACGCCCCCGGCCCTATTTTTTATACTTTATTTTGAAACCGGGTCTCACGAAGTTGCGGAGGGCCTCACTAAGGAGAGAGAGAGAAAGAGAGAGAGAGAGAGAGCGAGCTGAGGCTGGCCGCGAACCCGGATCCTCCGGTCTCCGCCTCCCAAAGTACTGGGATTACAAGCGTGCGCCACCACGCCCGGCTGTGTTCTTTTTCTTATGTCATTTTTTTATTGTGGTAAAAATCACACACAGCGCTTCTAGGAGGAGCAGGGAGTGGACAGAGGGCGACTCAAGGTCCCTTCTGGACTTAGAATTTAATGCCTATTTATTGAGCACCTCTTGGTGCATTTACTCAGTACTACATCAGGATGGAGTTGTTCTAGGCACCCTAAAAGCTTACAATCTAAGAAGGCCAGAGAAAGAGGCGAGACATAAAAAAAAACAAAACCCACCGGAACAATGCAACAGCCTTAATCACGCTATCTTCGCTTTTCTTTGCTTATAAGTCACTGGCTTTAAATTGAATATAGTGTCATGTCTTTATTTTTCTTGAAGTTTTCCTAAAAGATCATATAAAGATTCTCTTCCATGGTAAGACTTTTATATTGTATTTTTCTTAAAATGGAGCATGGAACATTTACCCTTCATCAGACAATTGCTTCAAACTCACCTTGCTTTATTAAGAACACTGCTAGAGGCTGCTATGCCCCTAGCAATAAAAATGTATTTTCAGCCCCATTCAAACCAATGAGAATCAGAGTTTTCAGAGCACAAGATAATGAAAATTCTCTAGATCGGTGTCTTTTACTACTTTTAATCTGTTAACAGACCCCGAGTGTCTCGGATGAAGGGACTCTAACGTGAATTGCTACCGTTAATAGCCTTCCATCCAGGTAACTCTTGATTATTCCAATTTCTCACAAATTTGGACACTTTTACTGCCTCTATAACATCTCTAGGGGGTGAGAAAGAAAAGAGACCTGTGCAATTTATTTCTCAAAACATACACAGAAATATAATTGCACATACATACAGGACACCCTTACAAGTAATGGATGAGGAGCGATGACATGCCAATAATAGAACTACTCTTTCAGAAAGACGACGTTTGTCACACAGTGCCCCTCACCAAAATGGATTGAAAAGTTTTAGGGACCACCAAGCCAAAGATGGAAATGTATAGAAATCAGGAACGGCTGAGGAGGGAAAGTTTTTGACAGCCTTCCTAAGTTAACGGTTGTCTTCCAAAATGTCAAAAAACAAGCCGGGCGCAGCAGGGCACACCTATAATCCCAGTACTTGGGAGGCCAAAACAAGAGGATCGCTGGTTTGCAGCCAACGTCGGCAACTTAGCAAGACCCTGTTTCAAAATAAAAAATAAAATAGGGCTGGGGGTGTAGCTCAAAGGTAGAATGCCCCTGGGTTCAATTTCTAGTACTGAAAAAAAAAGAAAAAAGTCAGAACTCCTCGAACTGGGCCCCTCCCTGCACCCTCTTCTTGACAATGTGATGTTCCAGCCTTACAGTGTGATTTACACCATGAAGAGGTGGGGTCTGTTTCAGCACACTTGCATCTGGCTTGACTCTCTGACCGCTTGCTTTGGCCAATAGAATGGAGCAAAAATGACGGAGCCACCCTGGAGCCAGGCCCCAAGAAGCTTTGCCACTTCTACTCTCCCATTTAGGGCCCTGCCACACACACCAGCTACCTGATGGCAGGTGACAATGGCACGTGGCCCTGCCAGCCCGGGCAGCAGCACTGGCAGCCAGCCTCGAGCTGGCCTCATGGCAGCAAGACAGCCTTGATTTTGACAAAGAACTCAGTGAATGTGCTGGATAAACTCGTCTGCAACTGTAAGAGAGTGTTTTCCAAAAGCATTTTTGATATTGTGAATTCCTTCACGAACATTTTTAAAATAACACTCCAGCCAGGCGTGGTGGTGCATGCTTGTAATCTCAGTACTTGGGAGTCTGAGATAGGAGGATTGCAGGTTCAAGGACAGCCTCTGCAAGTAGTGAGACTCTCATCAACCTAGCAAGACCCTGTTTACAAATAAGAAATAAAAAGGGGATGGGGGTATAGCTCAAAGGTAGAATGTCCCTGGGTTTAATCCCTAGTATGACAAAAAAATAAAATAAAATAACACTCCAGCCGGGCACGGTGGCAAATGCTTGTAATCCCAGTACTTGGGAGGCTGAGACAGGAGGATCACAGGTTCGCAGCCAGCCTCAGCAACTTAGTGAGGCCCTTGGCAATTTAGTGAGGCCCTCCTCAATTTAGGGAGACCCTGCTTCAAAATGAAAAGAATAAAATAGGGCTGAGAGTGTAGCTTGGAGGTAGAATGCCCCTGGGTTCCACCCCCAGTACCACAAAAATAATAAATAAATAAATAAATAAATAAATAAATAAATAAAATAACACTCCAATGATTACTGGAGAGTAAATTGAAATTGAGGAGAAAATATATTATAATATATAAATATATTATATATCCAAATTCACATGATTTTTTGTGTGTGTGTGTGTGTATGGATTGAACCCAGGGGCATTCTACCTCCGAGCTATACCCCCAGCCCTATTTTTTATTCTTTATTTTGAAACAGGGTCTCACTAAGTTGCGGAGGGCCTCACTAAGTAGCTGAGGCTGGCCGCGAACCCAGATCCTCCCGTCTCAGCCTCCCAAGTACTGGGATTACAAGCGTGCGCCACCACGCCCGGCCACATGATTTTTATAGGCAGTCCCTGACTTACAATGATTCCACTCGCAATTTTTGACTCAGTGATGATGCAAATGTAGCCAGGCACCGTGGTGCACACCTGTAAATCCCAGTACTGAGGAGGCTGAGACAGGAGGGTTGCAGGTTCGTGGCCAGCCTCAGCAACTTAGCAAGGCCCTCCGCAACTTAGTGAGACTCTATTTCAAAATAAAAATAAAAAGGTCTGGGAGTGTAGCTCAGAAGTAGAATGCCCCTGGGGTCAATCCCCACACCACAGAAAAGAAAAGAAAAACCACCTGGGCACCACAGAGCTGCTATTGTTCCATTCCCCTTGACCCGCATCAGAATAAATAACTGAGGTTGGCTCGCTGGGGTTGCCCCTCCACTTCCACGGTCCACGGAGTTGACAGTCACTTGCTCAGAACGCACCCAATCTCCTGGGCCTCACAGCCACTGGGGAGAAGTGAGACCTCCGGGAGTTGGGGGGAGAGAAGCAAGTTGTTAGTGACAATCAGACAGGGAGGAGGAAGACACGCTGGGTGCACAGTTAGGTGGATTGAGGACAAGGGGCTGAGATAGGGAAAGAAAAGGGGAGGGTAAGGGTACAGGCAGGCCCCATAGCATGGGCATTTAGTTTATATATCTCGTATAAATTCAATTACATTTGTTCTGGGTAAAAAAAGAGAAAAAATAATAATTAAACCGTGTTAGTGATTTTACCTACCATTCCACTGAGTCACAGGGAAACGGAAGATGTGAATCTACTATTCTAGGAAGTCTCAGACCCTGGGTGCCTCTCACTGTAGAAGCATCTTGCTTTCTGCATTTTTCCAAGGAAGGGTGACAGTATGCACCCCAAAATATGCTACTTTGGTATAAGTTATTTTGAACTAAAGGCACTTTAAAAAAACAGATGTAAGGCGGGGCATGGTGGCTCACTCCTGTAATCCCAGGACTTGGGAGGCTGAGACAGGAGGATCACAGGTTCAAGCACAGGCTCAGCAACATAACAAGACCCTCAACAACCTAGCAAGACCCTTTTTAAAAACAAAAAATAGAGCCAAGCGTGGTAGTGCATGCCTGTAATCCCAGTACTTGGGAGGCTGAGATGAGGATCACAGGTTCGAGGACAGCCTCAGCAAGTAGTGAGACTCATCAACCTAGCAAGATCCTGTTTCAAAATTAAAATAAAATTGGCTGGGGGGTATAGCTTAGAGGTAGATTGCCCTTGGGTTCAATCCCCAGAACCAATTAATTAATTAATTAATTTTAAAAGGGCTGGGAGTATAGCTCAAGAGGTAGAATGCCTCTGGATTCAATCCCCAGTACCATGTGCACATGCACACACACACACACACACACAGATGTAAGAAGGACATTCTAATCTCCCCTCTTCCTGAAAACAAGAGATTAAAATTCCCATGTGAAGGATGCCTTCCCTGTAACAGGAGAAAAGAAATAATCTTCCATGGGGCACCATAGCCAGAAAAACAAAGAGATCTTGTTAAAATAATTCTTATCTTCCTTTAGCCTCCCCAAATCATTTAGTTACTTCATAATGGCGTCTCTTTGTTCAACCTAATATGAACAACCTAATATGAAAGTCTTTGAAACCAGACAGGGTGGTGCACGCCTATAATTCCAGTACTTGGGAGGCTGAGACAGGAGAATGGCAGGTTCGAGGCCAGCCTCAGCAACTTAGCAAGATCCTGTTTATAAGTAAAAACTAAGCCAGGTGTGGTGGCACACATTTGTAATCCCAGTACTTGGGAGGCTGAGATAGGAGGATCACAGGTTCGCGGCCAGCCTGAGCTACTTAGTGAGGCCCCCTCAGCTACTTAGTGAGGCCCTTGGCAACTTAGTGAGGCCCTGTTTCAAAATAAAGAATAAAAAATAGGGCTGGGGTATAGCTTGGAGATAGAATGTCTCATAGTTCAATCCCCAGTAAGGCAAAAAAAACTAAAAGGGCTGTGGGTATCGAATGCCAGAAAGCAAGAAAGAAAACCTTTGGGCTTTGCCACAACTTTGGGTCTTCATTTCCTTATGAGCACTCAGATGCTTTTCCCTGTTAATCTATTATTTATTTATTTAATATTTATTCATTTATTTATTATTTGTGGTGCTGCCTTCAACCTAGGGCCTCTGAGCTATATACCAACCTTTATTTTATTTTATTTTGTTATTTTATTTTGAGTCAGGGTCTCACTAAGTTGCCCAGGCTGGCTTTGAACTTGCGGTCCTCTGCTTCAGCCTTTGAGTACCTGGGATTACAGGTGAGCACCACCACGCCCCACTCCCGTTCATCTATCTTATGTCAACTTAATTCTCAGGTTCAGTGAGGACCTCAGATGGCAGAGGTAAAGTTTGGCTCCCTGCACAAGCAACATTATTCCTAGGGGCAAGTCAACCCCTTTGTCTGGTTCTCAAAGAAACAGCAATCTGTCCCACTGCTGGAGGCAAAAATAGTTCATTTGGCTTTTTGAGAAACAGTATGTAGGTCTTGAAAATGGTATAAGCCTAAGGGACTGTTCAAGAAAACCAGCTGCCATGACTTTATTTATTTATTTAGCAAGCCAGGTGTGGTGGTGCACGCCTGCAATCCCAGTACTTGGGAGGCTGAGACAGGAGGATCTAAGGTTTGAGGCCAGCCTGGACAATTTGGCAAGACCCTATTTCAGAATTAAAAAAAGGGGGGGGAGGGCTGGGAATATAGCTCAGAGGCGGAATGCACCAGGTTCAATCCTCAGTACCACAAAAAATAAGTAAAAAATAAATGTCTCATATAGGTACTTCAAACTCTACTCATTTCTATCACTCACATCAGTAAAAAAATAACTGTCTGTGACTGGTAACTCAGTACAGCAAATTTCATATGACAATGGAAGAGCCGAAGGCCAAATGAATACCTAGATAGGGGTTGAGGGGGTCACCGCAGCCCCCCGCAGCGGGAGCAGCTGCCTGGTGTGGACAGGCGCAGAGGCCCTGAGCCCAGAGGAGGGAGAAACTCCCCGGCTTCTCCCTTCCTCCCGCCTCCAAACCCCTGGCTATGCTTCCCATTGGCGAGACCTCCCTGGAGAAGAGGTGGCCAGGAACTGGGGAGGACGGCACAGGGGCAACCCGGTGACCCCATGACCCCATGACCCCGAGCAGAGCTGGGAAGGCAGGGAGGCATCTGTGCCCACTTCTCCCCGCACCGCCCATCCTATCGAGTGGACCGTCCCCCGCCCTAGCTCAGTTGGCCTTGCCGTCTCTCTTCCTCTCATTTCTGCATCTCATCATCCAACCGCGAGGATCCCTTTCTCTTCTGCCACTCTCCTTCATTACCGTGTGGGCCCCGTGCTCTACAGTCCCGAGGGCTCCAGACTCCCCTCCCATCTCCTCGGGGGCCACTGCACTCCGGCCAGGACTTTTCTGGAATGCTCATCCTCCCTCACTCTGCTGCTCACAATCCTAAGATGGCTCCACAGCAGCTTCAGGGTAAGTCCAGATTCCACAGCGAGACTTCACTGGCTCTCCGAGAGTTGGAGAAGGTAGAAGAAAGGCAAAAGTAATGCTTTTTTCTTATTATTATTATTATTTTGTAGTACTGGGGGTGGAACCCACGGGCCCTCTATCATTGAGCTGCACCCCCTGCCCTTTTTATTTTATTTATTTATTGATTTATTGATTTATTGATTTATTTTGCGGTACCGGGGATTGCACCCAGGGGCGTTCTACCTCTGAGCTACACCCCCAGCCCTATTTTTTATACTTTATTTTGAAACCGGGTCTCACGAAGTTGCGGAGGGCCTCACTAAGTAGCTGAGGCTGGCCGCGAACCCGGATCCTCCGGTCTCAGTCTCCCAAGTACTGGGATTACAAGCGTGCGCCACCATGCCCAGCTATTTATTATTTTGAAACATGGTCTCACTAAGTTGCAGAGGCTGGCCTTGAACCTGCGATCCTCCTGCCTCAGCCTCCAAAGTCCTAGGATCCCTCTCCTGACGCTCTCCTTAACCGTTTGTGCTCCAACTTTCCTCCATGGAATTCCCCTAAGTCCCTGGGGCAGCTCTGGGATGAGGGCCTTCACATGAGCTCTTCTCTCTCTGCACGGGCACTCCGCTGTCCTCCTCCCTCTTGAGACTTGCCCCTCCCCTGGCTGGCCTCCGATCCACTTCTCCTAGGTCGCCTCCTAGGTCTTCCTCCTGTGCGCTCGCCACCTGCCACTCCCGCAGTGGGAGGGTTACCAGACTGAACACTTAAGCCATGCAGGTTTAACCTGGGCGCCCTGCACTGTATCTGCCAGTTCCACCTGGTGGGCATGACTGTAACTTGCAGGTTTACATCTTAGTTTCTCATTAGGTTCGGAATCCCTTGAGAATAATGATCTTGTCAATATTGTTTCCCATTTTGCTAAATGAGTAAGTAAATATGCCAGCAACTTGGATGGATGGATGAGCGATGGTCGGTGGGAGTTTCCACTTGAAATCCCATAGGCCTGAACTCTAGGCCTGAACTGGAGAGATGCTTCAGAGATTAACAAGAAGCTGATGACCTTTAGGATGGAGAGATTAGCTGTAGGTCAAAGCCTACAAAGGCTGTGAGAGGAACTTACTGGAAGATGCTATACACTAGAGGGAACTGACAGGGCGTATAACTGGAAATGGCTCTGAAATGCTTTGAGCCTGCAGAAAGCTAACAGAGGAATATGAATTAGTTCGTGAGCTCGCTCACTGGCTCCCAGTTGAGAGTCCTTCATTCAGCTGTAAAGTTTGTGCTCCTGCTGCAGAGGTTGAGACAGAAAAGGCTAGAAGGGTGGTACTGGGAATAATAAAATGTCCCTCCTTTTACATCAAAGCGGTTTTCTAATAGAAAGCTTAGATCTTCCTATTTGCAGACCCACTATGCAAAGGCCATGTAGGTAACAAATATGGAAGAACTTGACAAGGTAGACGAAAGGCAAATTGGAGCATTCCCTGTCCCGAGAGAGAGAGAGACAGCCTCCCCTGCTTCCAGACAACTGTCCCCACTCCGGAACGCAGGTCAAATTTCCCCCCTCATCAAGAAAAGATGGGAATTGAGATGAAGACACTTTCTCTCATGATTTTTTGGGTTTTTTGTTGTTGGTGGTGTTGTTTGGGGTTTGTTTGTTTTGTTTTTTGTTTCATTTTGGGTTTTTTTGTACTGGGGATTGAACCCAGGGGCTTTCTTCCTCCAAGGTACACCCCCAGTCCTTTTTACTTTTTATCTTGAAACAGGGTCTCATTAAGTTGTCAAGGGTCTTGCCAAGTTGCTGGGGCTGGTTTCAAACCTGCAGTCCTCCAAGCTCAGCCTTCCCAGTACTGGGATTACAGGTGTGCACCACCATGCCCAGCTTCTCCTGTGATTTTTTTAATGTGGCCATTAATTTAATAATAACAAATATTAGATGGTCCCAACAAAACACAACCATGACTTCATTCTACAGAGTCAGTATGTACCTTCAGGCTGAGACCCCCTCACCCTGGGAACCTCAAGCAGATACTAATTGAATTTCTAGAAGCATCTAGTAGAGAATCAACACCCAAGGTACTCTGGAGGGTCTAGGGAAGCACCTGATAATTTGCTCTGGAAGGAAATCTTATCAACCAGGTATGAATGTGGATTACTTTCCCATGGCCATCAATATTGTCATCCATAGATTTAGTTAACACTTACGGAATACCACTTACAGAAGGTTGGAGGTTGGAAGGCAATGGGAAGATGCTGAGAACATGGTACACGCAGGGCTGAAACCCAGCAGGTACATACCTTTGCTGGGCACCACTGTTTTGCATATTTATCTCCTTGGCTTGTAGCGACTGTCCAAGTCCAGCCATGTTGGCCTCAGACCCCAACAGGAAAGAGTGTTCCAAGCACTTACCTTGAGCTAATGCCTAGAGCTCACCTGCCTTCCTCAGGCGCCCTCCTGTGACCACATGTAGAAACTGCAGTCTCTGCAGGGTACTATACTCAGTTCAGTATTTTGAGTATCATACACTGACTCTCCTAAGAAAAAGTCAAACGATAAAAATCCCCCAATGATATTCAGATTTCTTCTCTCTCTATAACTCCCTCGTCGTGGTTAAGTCCTGCACTATCATTCAGATCTCAGCTCAAATGTCACCTCCCAGGCTGAGGGTGTGACTCAGTACAGCACTTGCCTACCCATGTGCCTGGGTCTGATCTCCAGCACCACAAAAAAAAAAAAAGTCTCCTCCCACCTGCAGTCTGGACGGGTCCCCTTTGTCAAAGTGCTACATCCCTTTACTTCACATATTGCAACCATTTGTTTGTTTACTGTCTGCCTCCCAGACTAGGCTGACCCATGAGGGCAACAAAAAGCAGAATTTTTTGGCAAATTACCCAGGTTCCCATGTGATTTAGATGGGGCTGCTCCCGCCCGGCCCCAAGGGTGGTTTGATTTATTCCAGCTAATTAGCATATCCCTTTCTCATTGGCTCAGGAGTGAGACCCTGAGCTCTGGAGACCCAATCAGAGTGCACCTGGCACTCCCTCTGGGAAGGCTGAGGTCAAAACCTGTTTTCATCACCCGGGCAGCCTCAGTTGCACCTGGTGATTCTGAAGGGGGGGAGGGCAAAGTCCCGAGTCAGTCTTTGTTTTGTTTTGTTTTTTTTAATTGCTTTAGCCAGTTTGGACCAAGTTTTCTATCTACTGTGACCAACAAAATCCTGACAGAAAATCAGAAAACCTTGATTATTTTGTTCACCATTGTAGTCATAAGAACCTTCCTCATGGAAGGCACTAAATAACTCATCTATTGAATAATGAATTGGGGGGTGGCTTAACGGAGAAGGTGACAGTCAGCCGGAGCCTTAATTTGTGTGTGTGTGTGTGTGTGTGTGTGTGTGTGTGTGTGTGTGTTTTGCCGTACCGGGGATTGAACCCAGGGGCGTTCTACCTCCGCACTACGCCCCCGGCCCTATTTTTTATACTTTATTTTGAAACCGGGTCTCACGAAGTTGCGGAGGGCCTCACTAAGGAGAGAGAGAGAGAGAGACGAGGAGAGAGAGAGCAAGAGAGCTGAGGCTGGCCGCGAACCCGGATCCTCCGGTCTCCGCCTCCCAAAGTACTGGGATTACAAGCGTGCGCCACCATGCCCGGCCGGAGCCTTAATTTGAATCTATTTCTTAGGAAATATGTAATGTTGCCCTAGATTTAAATGTACTCAAAATGCAGAGGTATTTCCTCCCGCGTATTTTACAGCAGGTTTTGCTGCCTGAGGTTATTAACTGCTTGGCTGTCACTCCCCAAGAGCTACTCGACTCCTGCTTCAGACTTGGACTTGCAGTCTCAAGAAAGTGTGGTTTTTAGATGGGGGAGGAAGCAGGTTTTACTCTCCTGGATAGGATAATGCTCCGACCCCCACCAAAAACAAAAACAAAAACAAAACCTGTGACTTCTTACATTTTCACACTTCAAGTTTCATTTCTCAGACATTTATGATGCCTTCAGCTTCTTACCTGTCTAGATGGAAGCCAAGATTTTATTTTTCTCCTGGGGACAATTCTGCTGAGTTAGAGTCATCCGAGGCAACTTTAACTTCAGGTTGCTATATGACATCTTTCAAAATATAATTGGCCTGTGTGGTTCATGATCTGGCTATTAGATTAAAGGTACGTGTTGCCAAATGGCTGTACTTCTAAAACGACAGAGACATAAACAAACTTGACTGGACAGGGAAGGAAAGCTCCTCAGGCTGAATTCTCTACATCCTGATCAAAACCTAATTTTCCTCTTTTGCTGGTTCACCAAAGCACACTTGCCCAAGCTATTCATATTATCAAAATCAGTTACTCTCAGGGCTTCTGGAAAATATATCCTCCAACTACTAGTTTTAGACTTCCAAAGTGTACTTTTTTGCCCACCTTTTCTTCTATTTTTACATGTTTGGGGGAAGGAATTGTAATAAGCAATACACCATTCTACCTTCTCCATCAAATAATTCCATTTGTATTATCCTTTTCATGGAACTTATATGCAACTTGTTTGATGAAGAACAGGATCTTTATAGCATCTCCTCAGTACCTGGGAGACTGAGACAGGAGGATGGCAGGTTCAAGGCCAGCCTCAGCAACTTAGTGAGACTCTCAACAACCTAGTGAGACCCTGTTTCAAAACAAAGCATACAAAGGGCTGGGGACATAGCTCAGAGGTAGAATGCCTCTGGGTTCAATCCCCAGCAAAACACACACACACACACACACACACACACACACACACACACACACGCTATCACTTCTGTGGGGTCCCAGTCAAAAGTGCATAACCTGAAGCAGTCACTAGGAAACAGATGTAGACATGTCCAAGGTGAGAGACATTTTACACAGCTGGCCTACACTCTGCACAAACTGCCAACAGCATGAACAATAGAGAAACCGAAGAGTGAGTTCATATTTAGAAGAGACATGACAACTAGGTGCACTGCCTGGCTGTCATCTGAATACTGGGCTGAAAAGATAAATAGCCGCAAAGGATGCTCCTGGGATAATTAGCAAAATTGGAATATGGAATGCAAAATAGTTAAATGTATCAGTGTTAAATTTCTGACTTCAGCCGGGCGTGGTGGCGCATGCTTGTAATCCCAGTATTCTGGGAGGTGGAGACCGGAGGATCCAGGTTCGCGGCCAGCCTCAGCTCTCTCTGTCTCTGTCTGTCTCTGTCTCTCTCTCTCCTTAGTGAGACCCTCCGCAACTTCGTGAGACCCGGTTTCAAAATAAAGTATAAAAAATAGGGCCGGGGGCGTAGCGCGGAGGTAGAACGCCCCTGGGTTCAATCCCCGGTTCCGCAAAATAAATAAATAAATAAATAAATAAATTTCTGACTTCAATAATTGCTGTGGTTTTATAAAAGAATGTCCTTGTTCTTAGGAAATCCGCACTCTAGAGATAAAGGGAGGGGCATGATGTCTCTGACTTTTCCTTAAACATTTCAGAAAAAAAACGTACATATGGAAAGATGGAATGCCAAAGCCAATGATGCTAAATGTTAACTGGTAAATCTAGACAAAGCATGTACAAGAGTTCTTCATAGCCAGGCGTGGTGGCACACCTGTAATCCCAGTACTTGCGAGACAGGAGGATAGCAGGTTTGAGGCCAGCCTCAGCAACTTAGCTCGATCCTTAGCAACTTAGAAAGACTCTGTTTCCAAATAAAAAAATAAGAAGGGCTGGGGGTGTAGTTCAGAGGTAGAAAGCCCCTGGGTTCAATCCTCGGTATCAAAAAATAAAAACAAGCCGGGCATTGTGGCGCATGTTTATAACCACAGTACTTGAGAGGCTGAGACAGGAGGATCCGGGTTCGCAGCCAGCCTCAGCTACTTAGTGAGGCCCTCTGCAACTTAGTGAGACCCTGTTTCAAAATAAAGAATAAAAAATAGGGCTGGGAGTGTAGCTCAGAGGTAGAATGCCCCTGGATTCAATCCCCAGTACCACAAATAATTAATTAATTAAAGCCAGGCGTGGTGGCGCACGCTTGTAATCCCAGTACTTTGGGAGGCGGAGACCGGAGGATCCGGGTTCGCGGCCAGCCTCCGCTCTCTCTCTCTCTCCCTGTCTCTCTCTCTCTCTCTACTTAGTGAGGCCCTCCACAACTTCGTGAGACCCGGTTTCAAAATAAAGTATAAAAAATAGGGCCAGGGGTATAGCGCGGAGGTAGAACACCCCTGGGTTCAAAACCCGGTACCACAAAAAAAAAAATATAATAATAAATTAATTAATTAAAATAAAATTTACAAATAAATGTATAGCCCAGTACATCAACCTATTCCTCAGGTAGTCGTAGTCTTGGCTAGACCAAAAGCAGCAGGGGTCAGTGGACTCATTAACATGTCTATACTTCCATTAACTTATTTTTCACTTGAACAAAACATTTTAGGCTTCCTTAGATTTAGTGCAGTTTGCTTATTTGTTTAAAAACTCCAAGTACAAATTCCATAGTCTTCCCTAAGTGAGATCCAGGGCTGTCGATATTCTTGTGCATTAACTAGTAAGCAGGGCTAATTTCTGCATAAGCTAGAGAACTTTTGCGCGTGTAAACTTTTTCTAATATGCCTACTTCTCTATTTTCTTAGAAAATCCAATTTACATCTCTAGGATTCCAAATACGCAAGCTCTTGTTTCTGTCACAGCAAATGAACTATTTTATTCTTTAGTTTCTTAAAAAATTTCAATAGATCTTTGCTCGCTGCTAACTTTCCTGTCTCCCAATCTCTCTTTCATCAAGATTTTCCATCCACTCTGGAATAATCCAGAGGTAATTAGAACTTCTCACCTGCTTTAGCCCAAAAGAAGCCAATTTATCACAAACTGTCAGGGATTCCGATTTTAAATTACCAAGAGCCCAATTACCGACAGAGGCAAGGAATCTTCTTTCCAATTAAAGAGATTGATTTCTTAGCAGACCCAGTAACATTTCACTTTTTAATTATGCTCATTCCAATCAAATGTGAGAAAATTCTTCCTCATTTTATTTTCCTTCCAAAGAACATGATACAACAAACATTAATCACCAAGTGATATAAGGCCAGTCCAGGTATCACAGAATGATATTGGCAAAATGAACATCTAATCTATCCGTGGGTCCTGTCCAGTTTTATGGATTTTAGTAGCTGCTTGATCTGTAATGGGGGGAAGAGGAATAATTATTTATCACCTCATATAGTTCACCCAAGAGCATGTCAAACCTTCTAGTATTAGCTACCACGTCGTGATGAAATAGCATTAGATATTTCAATAAAACAGTCTAGGAGACGGGCACAGTGGTGCACACCTATAATCTCAGCACTTGGGAGGCTGAGACAGGGGGATCACACATTAGAGACCAGCCTCAGCAACTTAGTGAAACCCTCTGCAACCTGGCGAGACCGTTTCAAAAGCAAAATCTAAAAAAGGGCTGGGGGTATAGTTCGGAGGTAGAATGCCCCTGGGGTTCAATTCCCAGTACCAAAAAAAAAAAAAAGTCTAGCAGGGGACTTGAGGAGTCAAAGACAGAACCAATTTTGCTTCTTGTGCTGACAACAGAAATGCAGTATCAGAGATAAAGCGGTGTGTTGAGATAAACATAAAGAACACAGGAACAAGCCAGGATTGGTGGCCCACACCCATAATCCCAGTACTTGGAAGACTGAGACAGGAGGATCACAGGTTTGATGTCAGCTTCAGCAACTTAGCAAGACTCTCAGTAACCTAGCAAGACCCTATTTCAAAAACAAAAACAAAAAAAAATAAAAAGGGCTGGGGTGTAGCTTAGAGGTAGAATGTCCCTGGGTTCAATCCCCAGTACCCCACCCCCCCAAAAAAAAAGAACACAAGAACAAATTTGTTTTTGAGATGGCATTACAAGTAGGTGTTGTAAAGAATTTTCGAAGAGAAGAAGAAAACTTCAGATCCAGTTTGGTAAAGAAGTACAATTTAAGGCCGGGCGTGGTGGCGCACGCTTGAAATCCTAATACTTTGGGAGGCGGAGACCGGAGGATCCGGGTTCGCGGCCAGCCTCAGCTCTCTCTCTCTCTCTCCCTGTTTCTCTCTCTCTCTCTCTCTCCTTAGTGAGGCCCTCTGCAACTTCGTGAGACCCGGTTTCAAAATAAAGTATAAAAAATAGGGCCGGGGGCGTAGCGCGGAGGTAGAACGCCCCTGCGTTCAATCCCCGGTACTGCAAAAAAAAAAAAAAAAAAAA
>PVJS01003164.1:0-77779 GCA_004027185.1 Glis glis
CCTCCTTCTCCTCCTCCTCCTCCTCCCCCTCCTCCTCCTCTTCTCTGTCTTCATTTTCTGTGCTGGGATCAAACCCAGGTCCTTGAGCACTAGGCAAGCGCTCTACCACTGAGCTACAGACCCAGTCCTATTTTTTTTTATTCTGATAAAATACACATACAACTTACCATCTTAACCATTTTTAAGTTTATGGGTCAATGGCACCAAACAGTCACATTGCCATGCGACTGTCACCGCTGTCCGTCTCCAAAACACTTTCCCGCTTGTAAAACCGAAATTCCGTCCTCATTAAATGGTAACTCCCCATTTCTCCGCCCCGTAGCCCCTGGCAACAAACATTCTATTTTCTATATCTATGAGTCTGACTAACCTAGGTATTTTATATAAGTAGAATTATATTTTACATAAGTAGAATGTTTGTCCTTTTGTTTCTGGCTTATTTCACTTAGCATAATGTCTTCAAGGTTCATCCACGTGTAGCATATATCACAACTTCTTTCCTTTTTTTTTCTTTTTTTTGGTGCTGGGGGTTGAACCCAGGGGCATTTTACCGCCGAGCTACACCCCGGCCCTATTTTTTTTTTTTTTGAAACAGGGTCTCACTAAGTTGCTGAGAGCTTCACTAAGTTGCTGAGGCTGGCCTCGAACCTGCGATCCTCCTGTCTCAGCCTCCCAAGTCCTGGGATTACAAGCGTGTGCCACCACGCCCGGCAACTTCTTTCCTTTTTAAGGTTGAATAATATCCCATCGTGTGTACGTGCCAGTTTGCCTCTCCGTTCATTGGTTGATGGACATTTGGGCTACTTCCACATTTTAGTGATTGGCTATTGGTTGTTTGGTTTGCTTTCTTTCTTTTTTTGCAGTGCTGGGGATCAAACCCAGAGTCTCATTTGTGCTAGGCGAGCGCTCTCCCACGTAGCCACATCCCCAGCCCCACGTTCTAGCGATCGTGAGTAGCGCCGCTGTGAGCCTGGGTGTGCACACACACCTTCAAGACCCTGTTTTCAATTCTCCAGAGTAGATACTCGGAATCGCTGGATCGTATGGCAATTCTCTTTTTAATTTTGAAGGAAACACCACACTCTCTTCCACGGCGACAGCACGTTCCACCTTCCTACCAGCGCCGCGCCGCGGTTCCCTTTCTTCGCGTTCTCACCAGCGCCTGTTAGCGCCTGCTTTTGGTTTTTCAGAAAGACGCAAGAGCCATCCTGAAGGGCATGAAGTGGCATCTCGCTGTAGTTTCGATGTGTGTTTCCCCAATGATTAGTGCTGTTGGGCATCTTTTCATCTGCTGTTTAGCCATCTGTATATCTTCTTTGGAAAAATGCCTGTTCGTGTCCTCTGCTCGTTTTTTTCGTTTGGACTGTTTGGTTTCTGTTGTGGAGTGGTAGGAGGTTTTTTTTTTAATCCATTCTCAATATTAATCCCTTATCAGAGATATGAGTTGCAAATATCATCTCCCATGGCGTGGGTTGCCTTTCCGCTGTGTCGAACGTGCCTGGTTTATTTCTGGATCCCTCATGCCCAGCCAGCAGCCAGGACAGACACAATCGCGCTCAGCTTGCCCACAGCCTGGTACTTGCTTGAGCGGGATGCAGGCCAGCCCAGGAGTCCCCAGCCTTGGGTGGGGTCAGGAGACCAGCAAGAAGGCAGGGCAGGGCGGGTCGTGAGTCAGTGCAGGAGGGGCTGCTGAAGGGGCTGACGCACGACACGGTCCGGTTCATACATTAGTGTTTTTTGTTTGTTTGTTTGTTTTGGGGTCCTGGGGATTGAACCCAGGGGCATGCTACCTCCATGCTACATCCCCAGCCCTATTTTACTTTTTATTTTGAAATAGGGTCTCACTAAGTTGCTGAGGGCCTCGCTAAGTTGCTGAGGCTGACCTCGAACCTGCGATTGTCCTATCTCAGCCTCCCAAGTACTGGGCTGGGGATGTAGCTCAGTGGTTCATACTTTAGAAAGACCCCTCTGGCAGCTGGAGCCTGAGCAAGTCCCCTCACTCTGGGAGCAACAGGTGAAGCCACACAGACACGGAGGCCAGAGTTTTGGTGTCCCACAGGCCTGAGTCCGGTGCGGTGCCATCTCTTGCTAGCCGTGTGACTCAGCCTGAGGCTCACGTCTGTACCTCTGTTTCCTCATCTGTCCAAAGTCAGTAAATAACACTTTCCAGAAGGACCGGGGTCCCCTGTGAGCTCACATCTGCAGGGGCCTGGCATCGGGCAGCCATGACCATCTCCCCAAAGGTCAGGTTTGTCTTCTCCTGCGGGACGCCAGGACGCAATGCGTGTGGCACGTGGCCGGGTGCCCGGCGCTGCCTCTCCTTTAGCGGGCTGTGTTCTCTCCGCCCACAGTGGGACTCCATTAACGAGGTGGACGAGTCCTTCCGGCCCATCCACACGTACCAGGTGTGCAACGTCATGAGCCCCAACCAGAACAACTGGCTGCGCACGAGCTGGGTGCCCCGCGACGGAGCTCGGCGCGTCTATGCCGAGATCAAGTTCACGCTCCGGGACTGCAACAGCATGCCCGGCGTGCTCGGCACCTGCAAGGAGACCTTCAACCTCTACTACCTGGAGTCGGACCGCGACCTGGGCGCCAGCACGCAGGAGAGCCAGTTCCTCAAGATCGACACCATCGCCGCCGACGAGAGCTTCACGGGCGCTGACCTGGGCGTGCGGCGGCTCAAGCTGAACACGGAGGTGCGCGGCGTGGGGCCCCTCAGCAAGCGCGGCTTCTACCTGGCCTTCCAGGACATCGGTGCCTGCCTGGCCATCCTCTCCCTCCGCATCTACTACAAGAAGTGCCCCGCCATGGTGCGCAACCTGGCTGCCTTCTCGGAGGCGGTGACAGGGGCCGACTCATCCTCGCTGGTGGAGGTGCGGGGCCAGTGTGTGCGGCACTCGGAGGAGCGGGACACCCCCAAGATGTACTGCAGCGCCGAGGGCGAGTGGCTGGTGCCCATCGGCAAGTGTGTGTGCAGCGCTGGTTACGAGGAGCAGCGGGATGCCTGCGTGGGTGAGCACGCCACGGGCCAGGTGGGCTCGGTCTGGGCGGGGCCGCTGGGGTGGGGGTGTCATGGTCAGCATGGGGGGTGCACAGATGCACACAGCACCTGGGAGGATGCACAAGGCCATCTGTGTGCATATAGGGGGCAGCCAGGTGCTACCTCGGTGGGCATTGTGGAGGGGTGCAGCTAAGGCACCTTTGTGACTGGGTGTGCTGAGGGGTACGTCCCTAAGTTAGAAGACAGGACTACAGGCCCCCTCATGTCAGGCATTGTTCTAAGCACTTTACGTGTATTAACTCACGTCATCCCCTATGAAATAGCAACTGTTACTATCCTGGTTTTATAGATAAAGGGACTGAGGCACAGAGAGGCAAAGCAACTTGTTTAAGGTCACACAGATAGGAGGTGGCACAGTTGTGATTGGAACCCGGAAGTCTGACTCCAGGGTCCGTGCTGGAACTCACTAAGCTTCACCCGAGGGGTTGAGGGCAGCGGAGCCAGGGCCCTGGGGAAGGAGCACTGTAAGGGGGGCACTGGGTAGGTATGCACGCAAGTGTACCTGGGCAGGTCGGTCTGGGTGGTCTGTCTCTGGGCAGCTGACCCAGGCTGCCTGTGTTCGGGAGGACTGTCTGGGTGCTGTGGAGGGGACAGGCGGGTCCTGTAGAGGACGTCAGAGCGCCTGGGTCATGAACTTGCATGTGCTATGGGTGTGCCGCTGGGGCTTGTGTCAGGGACGAGGAGCAGGCATCTGCGTGGGGAGCACGGACCCGGCGGTGTCTGTGCACGTGTGCGCGTATGTGGCCAGCGGACTCCTGTGTGGGCAGTGCAGCCAGGCCTCCTGAGAGAGGGAGCTCCGAGGACAGACAGCTGGTGGCCATCTGGTGCTGGCCGGCCTGGTTCCCTCTGCCCTCCTCCACCCCACGGGGCAGGGAAGCCTGGCTGTTAGACCATCGGTTCCCCTGGGCTGAGCGGTGCCGGGGAGGGACGTTCCTGTGCAGGGATCAGAGACCAGCGCCTCTCCGTGGAGACTGGGCCCGGGCCCTGGCAACTACTAGCACTGTCCTAGCCTTTCGCTGCTACCACCCAGGTCCTGGCAGCCAGTTAGGGGGACAGGCCCTTCAGTCCCTGCTGGCACCCTCCCCTGCCTCTGGCAGGCCGGCAGGCAGGACATCTCAGTGCTAACAGGACTGAGCAGGACACAGGCTAATGACCTTCGTGACAGGCAGGAGGTTCCGAGTCCCGTGGGTCCAGCACGGGGCTGGCCTTGCCCACAGGTCTCTGGAACCAGGTGTTTCCCCCAGCCCTTCCCTGAGGCGCTCTGGTTTCCCTAAGAAACCTTTCTTCTGGCCCCCAGCTGCGCAGCCTTCACCCGCCCCGCGCCCGCCTGCCAGCGCGCCTCCTGTGGCACGGGCCCGTTTCTGACTCGTTCTCCCCCCGCGGCATCCCGGCCACCTGGCTCTCATGGTTCCTATCACGGACGTCCTGTCTGCTCAGCTGGCTGCCTCTGCCGCTTACAAGGTTCGTCGGCCCGCTGTAGCAAGGCAGGTATCAGCTCCATCTTACAGACAGGGAAACTGAGGCACAGATAATGTCACCGGCACAGGTCTCCCTGCTGGTGGGAGATGGAGCTGTGTCTGAGGTCTGGTGTGTTATTACTCTGAGCCGGGCGCAGCCTTTAGCCCCGCCTGGCCCGCCCAGGCTGTTTCACTGCCAGAGCTGGCTCCTGACATCCTTTCCTGCTGATGGGGATAATAAAGTGACAATTTTTTGAGTGTTCACCATGTGCAGGCACTGGAGTAAACACTCTTATGTGTGAGGTCAGCTATCCGTTCCGTTGAGCATCTATGTTTCCCAGGCACCAGGGATCCGGGCGGGTGTCCCTGCCTTTGGGGATGAGTTTCTCACCTTTACGATAGTTCTCTTAGCTGGTCAGTATATACCCATTTTACAGATGAGAAAAACTGAGGCCCCTCGATTTAAGCAGCAGAGTACAGGAGTGATCCCAGGCTGCCTGGCTCCAGAGCCCAGAACGGCTTCCTTTGTCCAAAAAGTCCTCTTCAGAGCCTACTGCCCTCTCCCCCCGGGATCACAGATGGCTAGTGACCGGTCGGCAAAGCTGTAACAATCGGGCTGGCCGGTGCACACCTGCTCAAGGGCAGCCGCTGCCCCCAGGCCTGGATGTCACCGGTCCTTTGTCCCATGTGCACAGGGACACACTGGCCTGGGGGAAGGACACTTGCCTCCTGGCTTTAGGGTTGGGACCTCACTTGGAGGTCTCAGGAAATGCCCCAGGCGCTTTGCGTGGCAGAGGTGGGACGTGGAACCCAGAGAGGGAGTGTGTCTCGCCCAGGTTCCGCAGCACATGCAGAGCTGGGGAGGTCGGGGCTGAGCAGCAGGACCCCCGAGGCTGGGGGAGGCCCAGGCCGCCCCCGTTTCCTGGTGCTGCCGGTACATTAATAAAAAAAACTGGAGAAATGGCAAGGCAAGGCTAGGGAATCGCATGGTATTTTGAATTTTACATTTAAATCATAATACAACATAATTATGCTAGTTGCAAGATAATTAGAGGTTTTATAAAAATATTAATTCATAGTGCACTGCAGGCAGGGAGATGCGGGAAAGGAATGCCAGTTTGAAATCACACGAGGAGAGGCGTTTCTAGCCCTGTTGGTGAGCCGCTGTGACTGTCTGTGTCGCCCAATTCGGGAAGAGCAGCTCAGACCCCAAACCAAGGCCCTGAGAGATGGAGCCAGGCCAAGGCTGGCTCCCGCCCCTCGAGCGGCCTCCCCCCACAGAGCCCCTGGCATTGCCAGCCTGAGTGTGGGGGGTCAGGGCTGAGCGGGAGGGAGCTGAGACAGGTGGGGTGTCTTTTCTGGGCCACTTGACACGTCCTCTCAAAGCTCCCGTGGTGGCTCTAGGGGAGCCCTCCTGAGGTCAGCCCCAGGGGGAGCCTGGTCAGCCCCAGGACCTCCTGTTCCCTGGAGGGCAGCTCTTCCTGCAAGCGGTTAAAGGAAGACCGGGCAGAGGTCCCAGCTTGGCCCACCAGCCCCTGCCTTCTGGTGATGAGGAGGAGTCCCCGGCCGAGGCCTGCATCAGGGGCCAGGGCACAGCACAGCCCCCGCCCCTTGGGGTCTCAATCTTCTCCCCCTCAGACCTCCCCGCAAAGGTGTCCCCGCAGCACTTGATGTCACAGATGGCGACAATAATCCAGGAGGAGAAGGGCCCGGTCGGGTCTCAGGGCTCTCCAGAGGCCTTGCTAAGGTTGCACTCAGGCCTCAGAAACCCCTGGAAAAATGTCAGAGCCATATGGAGCTAATCCAGTTTACCAGTGGGGGTAGGGGCCCAGAGAGGTAAAGAGACTGGCCCAGGGACACACAGCAGGGAGTGGTTGATGGAACCTCAGACCTCCCAACTCCCCTCACCTGGAAGCCTCCTGCACTGCCCAGTTCCTGACCCAGTGACCTCCCCACACCTGGCTGCACCGCCCCTCCTCCACCCCCGGCACCACCCCACGGAGGGCAACCAGGTCTGAAGTCTCGGTTACCGACCGTCCTTCCTGTCACCTGGACACAGAATATAAATCACTCTCTGTGGCCCTAATCATCTTTCTATAAATATCAGCCTCATTTCGGAGGGGGAGCAGAGCGACGAGCTCCCTCGCCTTCCTGACTGTGTTTAAAATCTGATTTAGAATTAATTTCCTTTGGTCGTCCACCGGCGGACACCTTATTTGTCAAATCTCAAGCTCCTTGCAGGGGAGAGCAGAGAGGTGGCCGGGGCCGCGGGCAGCTGCCGGCCTGACAGGCGGCCTGGGCAAGGTGCCCTCGGCAGGGGCAGGAGCCCCTCCTGGCCTGCAGCCCGGAGCCTGGGCACGCGCGCTCCGGAAGCACCCTGGGTCGCGGGCAGGGCCAGGCCCCGGCCCAGAGCCGCTCCATCTGTCTCAGCCATTAATTCCCGGCCCAGCCTCCAGGTCTCTGGG
Organism: Glis glis; assembly: GCA_004027185.1. Classification (NCBI taxonomy): domain Eukaryota; kingdom Metazoa; phylum Chordata; class Mammalia; order Rodentia; family Gliridae; genus Glis; species Glis glis. The sequence goes on from PVJS01003164.1 coordinate 6,987, forward strand.
CTCCCTGAGGCCTGGTGATTAGTATTCTTATTAAAGATTATTTTATTTTCATTGTGCGGATTAATCTGGCCTTGACACATTATAGCCATATGGGTATTAGCAGAGCCTGTGGGAACCCCCAACTGGTGAGCGACAGAACGGCGCGGCCACCTCTGAGCTCAGGGATGTGCTGAGAAGCCGGCGCGGAGGTTGCTGGCCGGCCCTGCGTCCTGGCCCTGCCGGGACCCAGCCAGGGCGCCGAGGCTCTCGATCCGGCTTCCCCTCCGTCAGTTGTGGTGCTGACCGCATTGAATCGTACCAATGCGTGCCAGGCACCATCCTGGCCCGAACCGAGGTGTCTGCATTCGTAACCCCCACGGCAGCCAGGAGGCTGGTGCCGGGCCGATCCCCGTCTCAGATGAGGAGGCTGAGCTCAGGGGCAAGGTTAGCGGCCTGCTCCCCGGCTCCCGCTGCTACCCGCTAAGGACCCACAGACTCTATCTGTGGTCCAGACTTGCTGACACGGCCGTCACGTTGTACCATGCACCGTGCTGAGATGTCACAGCCTTCATGCTTGTCCCTCGTCACTCTGAATGCTCCCTGAAATCAGGGCCGGCTCCGGTGTGGCCCGGGTTCCTACGAGAGGCTCAGAGGGTGCTGGGTGAAGTGACGGGGGATAAGGACATGGTCCCCCAGGGGCCAAGTGCCATGGATCTGCTGGTCACAGTCAGGATTGCTATTGTTCAGCACAACCACAGGCCGGCACACGTTTGCTGATGAAGCGCAAAGCCCCTTCTGTTGGCTGCCCCTCTGCCAGTGCCCAGGCTCGGAAGGAGCCTGTGCCAAGCTCTCTCCAGGACTGGCCTCCCAAGGGCTTCTGGGGAAAGGAGGAAAACATTCGTGGTCCACCCTGGCCCCAAGCGCGGTGCCCAGTCAGGCCTGAGCCCACGTGGGGCCTCTTGGAGTGGAGGGTGCCTCAAAATTGGGGCACACTCCCCCAGTCCCGCAACTGTGATAAGCTCCTCTGGCCCCGCAGCCCCCAGGCCCGTGGAGCCACTTGTGGAGGTCATCCTTCTCCCGATTCCAGGGTTTTTCTCTCAAGTTTGCAGAATTTTAGAAATTAACCTGGTTTTAGTTATTATAACAAAAAGAGATAGCCAGGTGTGGTGGCGCATGCTTATAATCCCAGTACTTGGGAGGCTGAGACAGGAGGTTCAAAGTCAGCCTCAACAACTTGGCAAGGCCCTGTTTCAAAATAAAAAATACAACAGTTGGGGGTGTAGTCCCTGGTTCAATCCCCAGTACCCCCACACACACACAAGAGAGAGATAATGAATACCCCAAGAAGAAATGTTCTGAAATGGTGTTTGCAAATAAAACATCTCTGGAGCCTGGAGTCTTCCAGAATGGGATTTCCAGCAGAGAGAATCCTAGTCAGCTTCCTGCTGTCCCCGTTGAAGGATTTCAGTTCCGAGAGGCACCTGGAGCTGTCTGGCTGGGTGGCATTGGGTCCTCCTGAACGGCAGGATCCTGCTCCTACCAGTGTTAAACAGCTTCCGCTCCAGGCCAGCCCTGTGCCAGGTTCCGGGGACAGGAGATCAAAGCAGCCCTGCCCTTATTCACAAGGACCCGCCCGTAAAGACCTCCAAGTGCAGGAGAGTCAGACACGCAGATAAATCCGGACAGCCATGGTGTCACAGGTGGTGAGCTGGAACAGGGACAGCGGCAGCAGGGAGGGGTGTGGTTAGCTGTGTGCATGCTGTGGAGACGTCCAGGCTGTAACCAAGGGACAGCTAAATCATGAAAGAAGAGTTGGACAGATGGACAAGGGAGAAAAGGCATCCTAGAAAGCAGACGTGCAAAGGCCCTGTGGTAGGGAGCTGCCTGCTGAGGGTGCAGAGCGGCCAGTGGTTAGTGGGGCCTAAGGATGAGGAGGGAAGGGGGCTGTCGGTAGGTTTCGCTCCAGCAGGGCGGTTTTGGATGCCAAGTTTTCTTGTGAAAGCCGCAGGGGAGCTCTGAGGGGTTGAACAGGCAGTGACGACAAGATGTGTCTTAGAGATTCCCCAACCCAGAGTATTAGCTGACTTGTTCTTAACCTTTGGGCCCCAACTCAAATACGCCTCCTCCTTGGGAAGATGGCGCGTCCCACCTTCTCCGTGCCTCCCACCCGCACAGAATCGCAGCAGTGTTGACTCCTCACACCGCACTCCTGGAGGGCGGAGGCCGTGTGGCTCTCCTCCCAGCTGTGTCCCCAGGACCCAGGTCTCGCTCCCAAACAGTGGTTGAGCGAATGTGGGATCTCCCGGCGCCTGGGAGGGGAGAGGCAGGGCTGGAGGCCGGGTTTGGAGGCTGTGTCATCCAGGTGAGGGGAGGCAGGGGCAGCAGCTAGAGAGGGTCAGACGGGAGGCAGCGGTCCCGTGACGCGACATGACGCAATGCGACGTGACGTGACAGGGGGCTGGGAGGGGAGGAGCTTGCCTTTCCTGCAGGGTCAGCCTCACCTGGGGGGCCTGGGAAGCGGGTTCCCAGCCCCAGCCTCTTCTGACTGGCGGACTGTGTCCCAGGAATCTGTATTTTAATGAGGGTAATTCCATGTCTACCCAGGTTTGTGGACTGGGGTCTTTCTAGTCACATTCCCACCCCCCCCATTTTCTGTCTGGCTTTTACCCAAGCAACACCCAGGGTTTAGGCCCCTCCTTCGATTTTCAGGCCCTGACTCCCACTGCCAAGGACCTGTGACCATGCAGGACGGGATCCAAGGCTGGATGGGGTGGGGCGGTCCACTGGAGGAGGGATGGGGGGATTTGGAGACGCTCAGGGTCGGGACTGGGGCAACCCCAGGCCCACCTTGGGGTTGGGGACTCGGGCGCTGGGGTCTCAACTCAGCTCTGCTTCCGACATACTGTGCAATCCTAGGTTAAGTCACGGGCCCTCTGTGTGCTTCAGTCCCTCCATCTGCAGATGAGAGTAGCACTAGGCGATGCTGAAGTCGGCACCTCCGTCCCTCCAGGGAACCCAGCAGGAAGCCCCGGGTTGGGGGAGAGCTGTCCCCAGGCCTGCCACGGTGGCCTGGCTGGGTCACCCACAGCTGCCTTCTCCTCCACAGCCTGTGAGCTGGGCTTCTACAAGTCGGCCCCCGGGGACCAGCTGTGCGCCCGCTGCCCTCCCCACAGCCACTCTGCGGCCCCAGCCGCCCAGGCCTGCCGCTGCGACCTCAGCTACTACCGCGCAGCCCTGGACCCGCCGTCCGCGGCCTGCACCCGTGAGTAGCACCCCAGCCCCGGCACCCTGTGCTAGTCCCCTGGGGCCCAGGGACCAGTTCCCTGTGGGTGGGGCAAGGGCCGGTGGCTTTTTTGGGCCAGAGGCCAGTCTGGGTGTGTGGGAGTTGACTCTGACCCTCAGCAGTGGCCTTGACCTGCCTGGACCCTGGCCTCCTGCCGTGCGCCCCCTCTTCCTCCCTGGTCTCCTCTCCGCTGCAGAGGGCAGATGGGAGTGGACTCGTGTCCCTCCCACATAGGGCAGCGATGCTGGGCGGGCAGGCTGGGGCGTTCGCCCAGGGTGGGGGTAGGCGTCAGCAGCCCCGTCACTGTCGCCCCGGGTGGACCAGTCAGAGCTGCTGAGTGCTGGAGCTGTCTGTGTGTGTGTGGTGTGTCTGAGGGTGTGTTTATGGGGTGCGTGTGCCCTGGGCTGCCGCAGAGATGCACGCCTGTGTGTCTGGGTTGGCAGCTGTATGCCTGTGTATGAGTGGGTATACACTGTTCATATATGCAAAGATCCTTAGGGGCGTGTGTGTACTTCAGGGTGAACTTGAACACACATATCTTGTTAGCTTAGCATGTGCACACCTGGCCCTGCGAGGAAGCACGTGCCTAGAGAGGACGTGGCTGTGTGTGCACTGCCCTGTGTCCCTGCGGCAGGGCTGACTGACTGTCTTCATGTATTGCTCCTCTGTTCTGCCCTCGCCCTCCCCACCCCCCGGCCTGAGCAGGCCACCCCACTTGCTGATCATGGCTCTCACGGTGGGGTGAGGGGTGCTGTGGACCATTCTGACTGATTTTGCTCCAAATCTGCCCAGCCTTGACCCCCTTCTCCCCTCCCCCATCCGTCACAGCCCCAGACTCCCTGCACAGGTGTGTTTACACCCACGTGTGCCAAACGCACACAGTGCCCTCCCCCTCCACTCTTCTCCTCAGACCTGTGCATCTCCCCGCGAGGGACCTGCCGGGGCAGAAAGGATGGCTGCGTGGCACAGCAACAGCTGTGGGCTCGTTGGTGAGCTCAGCTCTCGGTTATAGGCACCTGCACACAGCTGGCTAGACTCCAGTTTCTTTCCAAAGCCACACTTCAGTGCCTTAAGATACTAGAAATTCTAGCCAGGTACGGTGGCACATGCCTATAATCCCAGTACTTGGGAGACTGGGACAGGAGGATCACAGGTCCGAGGCCAGCCTTAGCAATTTAGCAAGACTCTCAGCAACTTAGCGAAACCCTGTTTCAAAAAAAATAAAAAGAGCCGGGCATGGTGGTGCATGCTTGTAATCCCAGTACTTGGGAGGCTGAGACAGGAGGATTATAGGTTTGAAGCCAGCCTCAGCAACTTAGTGAGGCTCTCAGCAACCTAATGAGACCCTATTTCCAAATAAGAAATAAAATTGGGCTGGGGGTGTAACTTGGAGGTAGAATGTCCCTGGGTTCAACCCCCAGTACCAAAAAATAAGAAATCCCAAGACTGTAAAAGACCGTGCTCTTAGTGTGCCACACCCTTCCAACTGTAAAATCCTCTTCTCTGCAGACTGTAAGAGGATGTGATTCTGGCTCCTTCGGTCCTAGTTTCTAAAGACCCAAGAGTCCTTGCCTGGAATTCTTTTTTTTTTTTTTTTTTTGCGGTACCGGGGATTGAACCCAGGGGCGTTCTACCTCCGCGCTATGCCCCCGGCCCTATTTTTTATGCTTTATTTTTGAAACCGGGTCTCACAAAGTTGCAGAGGGCCTCACTAGGTAGAGAGAGAGAAAGAGAGAGAGAGAGAGAGAGAGGAGAGAGGAGAGATAGATAGATAGATTGCACGCGCATGTGCGCTGAGGTTGGCCGCGAACCCGGATCCTCCGGTCTCTGCCTCCCAAAGTACTGGGATTACAAGCATGCGCCACCACGCCCAGCCTTGCCTGGAATTCTGAGAGTCGGACACCTGAGTCTCAGGGTCACACGGCCCCCATGCCCTCCCAGCCCGACCCCCTCTGCCCACCAGCAGCCTACCCCACCCTCGCCCCGCCCCATGGTCTTCCCAACCAGTGGCCACCCCCTCTCTCCAAAGTCTTTGTGCTGCTCAGGCTGGGGCCCCTGCCAGGGTGACAGAGGGCTACTTGGCACACAGCTGTGGGGGACACACGGTGGCCTTCCTGGTTCCACCCCAGTCCACGGCAAGTGCTGAGTGGCCTTTTACATTAAACCGGAGCAGGGGATTAAGGACTAGTGCTGGGTGCAGGTGCTGGGTGTTTCACACACAGGGGGCTGCCGTGGGCACCCCAGGACTGTGCGGTCTCCCTCAGCTCTGGACGAAACTCTGAGAAGCGCCACCCCAGAATCCTGTGGACCCGTGCAGTGTGGAGCTCAGGTTCCTGTGCCAGTCTGATGGCGGAGACATGGCCTCTGCCCTCGGATGCTTCCGGAGGATGGAGTAGATGTAACCTTATCCTTCAGGAGCCCCAAACGTGATGGGAGAGGCCTTCCCCTGGGGGACCCCTGGTCTGATTGTGGGGAGATTGGACCAGCCCAGATAAATACCCTCCACCCCACCTGTCGTCCTCTGCCCTCAGGGCCACCCTCGGCGCCGGTGAACCTGATCTCCAGTGTGAATGGGACGTCGGTGACCCTGGAGTGGGCCCCTCCCCTGGACCCAGGTGGCCGCAGCGACATCACCTACAACGCCGTGTGCCGCCGCTGCCCCTGGGCGCTCAGCCACTGTGAGGCGTGCGGGAGCGGCACCCGCTTCGTGCCCCAGCAGACGAGCCTGGTGCAGGCCAGCCTGCTGGTGGCCAACCTGCTGGCCCACATGAACTACTCCTTCTGGATCGAGGCGGTCAACGGTGTGTCTGACCAGAGCCCCGAACCGCACCGGGCCGCCATCGTCAACATCACCACGAACCAGGCAGGTAGGCGGAGATGCCCGGTCCCCAGGGATCAGCGCGCCGTCAGGGACTCGCTGTGGGCTTTGGGCAAGTGGCCGCCTCTCCTGGCCCTGCCCTTCTCCCCACCAGGCCCCAGAGCAAGGGGCTCTTCACGCCTTTAGAAAAGGAGACTTTAGAAAAGTCCAGTAAGTGGCAGGAATCCGGGAAGCACAGAGGCGGCCTCGTGCGGACGTCGTAAGCCTGGGCTCTAGAACTTTCCCCGTCCATACCTCTGTTTCCTCCCTGGTGCGGTGGGAATGGTGGTACCTGCCTGGCATACTGTTGTGAGGCTCAGAGGAGAAAAACAGAAGTGCCAAGCCCAGCAGCTGGCCCGCGGCGTGTGCTCAGTAAATGTCATCAACACTGACGTCACTTTGATTTCCCAGAGCAGCCGCCGCTGCCGCCCTGGGAAGGGTTTGGTCGCACTGGTTTGGACCGTGACCATTTTTCTCCGTTGCTAGCCATTTGTTCAGCCCCTCCCTGGAAGCTTTCTTTCCCGAGCCCACGGCGGCAGCTCCCCAACACCCGCCTCAAGCATGCATAGGACCCTCAGACTCCTCCCCATGTCTCCCCCAGCTCCGCCCAGGCCTGGCCCAGTGCACATTGCCACCGAGACACAGAGGAAGAAACTGAGGCCCAGGGAGCCACCCAGTGTCACCCGCACAGGCAGTGACAGAGTCAGGGCCCAAACCCAGGTCTGTCTCCTGCCCGGCTGAGCCGGGGCACGTCTCCCCGACGCCGTGGCTTGGGCCACGCAGGAGGCTCCCTGGGTCAGCAGCGACTGGGGCCTCACACGTGCTAGGAACTGGCAGCACAGTGACACTGAGGGACCAGAGCCCAGCCTGCGTCCCTGTCTACAGGCCACTGAGGCAGATGGCTGGCTGGTCAGGGTGGAGGAAAGGGCAGGAGAACCTAGCGCATGGGGACAGCACTCGAGCCACCGTTGCAAGGAAACACTGCGCCCTTCCTCCTCCCACGAGAGCTTCCTAGAAGGCCCCTTCTCCCCTCGGGCCTCCAACAGCACCCCAACAGGAGCCGCCCCAACCCTCAGTGTCCCCATGACGCCCCTCTACCTGTTCTGTTCTGTCCTCCTCCTCCGAACGCTTCCCTCTTGCTCCATTTCCTCTGTGCCCCCCTCCATCATCCTGTCTGTCCTGTCCTCTGCGCTGTCTGCGCTGGCCAGCCCCACCTCCTCCAAGCAACCCGCAAAGGCGGATGGTCCCCAGGCACGTCCCGGCCCTCCTCTGTCTCCTGTGTACCCGGGGCCACCTCTGCTGGCTGGCTGTCCTGGCTCGAGTCTTTGAATTCCACGCTCACACAGACGCCCCCGACTTAGATCACCTGTGCAGACGCCCCCCGAGCCAGCAGAAACCCACCCCAGCACCTCCCGTGAGCCCTGTCTTAGGACATGGCACCCCCATTCATTGGGTCACTGGAGCCCCAAACCCATGTCATCATCCTTGACTCTCCCACGCCATGCGCACCCACCAGGAAATCCTTCTGGGTTGCCGCTCACAGCCACCCCTGACACTGTCCCCACTGCCCATGCCCGCCCTGTGTTGCCTGGACCCACGCAGCAACCCGCCCCCACCCCACGGATGCTTCTGCCGCGTCCCAGTGAGCCAGACACACAGGAGTGAGATCACGCTGCGCGCGGACCCTCAACCAGCTTCAGTCTGGTGCACACACGGTTCAGACACCCCCAGGCTCTGTGGGCCTGCGGCCTTGCCCCTGCACCTCCCAGCCCGTGTCCCCTCTTGCCGGTCCCTCCCTTCCAACACCACCCTGCCCAGCTGCAGGCCTTGGTCTTGCTTTCCCAGGGGCCCCTCTGCCCACCATGTCCTGTGGCTGCCCCTTCAGCCCTCAGCTGACAGTCACCCGCCATGGGAGGCACCTGGCTCCCTGCGCCCCTGGGCGAGGTCCTCTTCATCCCAGGGTCCCCACACACTCCTCCAGCACGAAGCCCTTTAATCATCCTCTTGTTCCGCTGTGGTGCTCCTTCCTGTCCCTGCACTAGCACAGAGGCTCCTTGAGGGCCGTCCTGGTCACTGTGGTACCCGATCCTCACCAGGCCCCACAATTGGTAGCTCAGGGAATCCTGCGGGGTGATGGACCACCGCCTGCCTCTCGGCCTCCTCCTCGCCCTTCCCCTTCGCCACCTCCGCCCTCAGGCTTAGGCCCCTGCCCCTCCCACCCGAGCCCTCGTGGCTCCGTCTGCCCACTGCCAACCCTGCGGCATGGGACTTCTCGAGATACCTTGTGCGTCCCTCATATCTAGGGTCTCTCCTAAACTCACCTCGTCCTGGCAGGTGGCGCCCACTGGCTTCGCTTCACCAGTGGGGAGACTGAGGCCCAGAGTCAGCAGACCACCTAACCAGGGGCCCTGCTGGGGAGAGAGGGGTTCCCACACCGGGGTGGGGGGCATTCTGTACCCTTCCAGTGCAACACTGCAGATGCTTAATTTTTCATGTCAGATTCATCTGACAGCATTTATTGAGCACCTACTGTGTGCAGCCCTGCCTTCAGGGAGCTTCCAGGCATACTGGGGAGATGAGACACCTGGATATGAGGAAGAAGTGGTCAGGTGGGAGAGATGGGGACAGAGTTAGAAGTGGGGGAGCAGAGGGGTCCGAGGGCTGGAGAGGGCAGGAGGGGTGGCACCTGTGTGTGGGTCTTACAGTCTGGGCTTGGCTGACAATCCCACACTTCCCAAAGACTCAAGGTGAGGGAGGGAACGGGTGCCCAGGCCAGCTGGGGAGGGCACATGCACAGCGACCTGGCGGCTGGGGGAACCCCTGAGCTCGGCTCAGGCCCCTTCCCTAGGGGGCCAGGGCTGCCCCAGGCTGCGGCTGGCCTTCCATTCCCCTCTGACCATCTCTGCTCCTTCCTCAAACTCTCCTGAGCACCTGTTCCACCCAGGCCTTGGCTGAGTTGCGGCCCAGGGAGCCAGGCCTGTCTAGGTCAGGCTGAGCCTGCGTCCCATCAGGAGCCAGGGTGTACTGGCCCTGGGGATCACCCCAGGAGGTAGCAGGTGCTTTGGCAGGAGGACAAGAGTGCTGGTTCTCCTGGGATGGGGCAGGATAGACAATGGATTGGGCACGGGCCCTAGCAGGACCCCTGGGCGGCCTGGGGAGGGCGGGAACAGGCCACCACGATGGCCCATCCACCCCCTGCCGGGCGGCCGCCCAGCCCCATCGCAGGTGGTGGTGATCCGGCAGGAGCGGGCCGGCCAGACCAGCGTCTCGCTGCTGTGGCAGGAGCCGGAGCAGCCCAACGGCATCATCCTGGAGTACGAGATCAAGTACTACGAGAAGGTACGAGAAGGTACGGCGGCACAGGGCGAGGGCGCCGGCCGGGAGCCGCCACTGACCGCCGCTGACCACCCCTCCCCGCAGGACAAGGAGATGCAGAGCTACTCCACCCTCAAGGCCGTCACCACCCGGGCCACCGTGTCGGGCCTCAAGCCGGGCACGCGCTATGTGTTCCAGGTCCGCGCCCGCACCTCGGCGGGCTGCGGCCGCTTCAGCCAGGCCATGGAGGTGGAGACCGGGAAGTCCCGTGAGTGCTGGGCATCCGCAGGGTCCACGCTGCCTCCCGCCTCACTGTCCTGCCAAGTGGGACGGTGGTCAGCCTCTTACTGGTGAAAAACCGAGGCTCAGAGAAGGAAAGCAAATTGCCCGAGGCCACAGTGCGGGCAACAGGAGGAGAACCTTATAAACATCCCAGAGGCAACTCTCGGGAGCCAGTTCCCCATCCCCACTTTACACACAAGGAAGGTGAGATTCAGAGCAGTTGGCAGATTGGCATGAAGTCACAGAGCGACAGCCTGCTGGGTCTGGGGACCCACTTCCAGGCCCCTCTTCCTGTATCACTCTGCCCTCCGCCCCCGGGAGTTCCCCAAATGTAGTCTGAGACCAGCAGCTGGGGCATCAACCTGAAAGCTTATCCACAGTGCTGATTCTCAGGTCTCACCCCCCTTTGAATCAGACCCCGGGAATGGGGGCCCAGCAGTTTGGGGTTTAACAGGCCTTCGGGGTAATGCTGGGCCATTTCAAGCTTGGGAATCACTGACTTAGAGGCTGACCCTCCCACCCTGACCTGCCCTGGTCCCCAGCCAGCTCAGGATCCTAGCCGCAGGACAGAGTAAGCGACCACTCCCCCGGGACCCCCTGGCACCCGTGTGCCTCGGGAGCTCACAGGTCTGGTACCACCTTGAGCCTGGAGGTGGGAATCCTGCCCCCTCCACCCCACTTACTGTGGCCTCAAGGAAGCTGCTGGAATTCTCTGAGCCTCAGTCCTCTCATCTGGAAACTGAAGTTAATCGGGGGGAGGGTGAACTGAGGCTTGCGCTCCGGCTCTCAGCACGCTACGCTTTGGCTCTGTGACAGTCACAGGCAGGACAGGGGTTTTGGGCTCATCTGTCTTTTGCTTAGAGAGGTGCAGTGACTCTCCCCAGATTGCACAGTCCCAGGAAGCAGGGACTCCCCCAGTGACAGTGGAGTGGGAACAGAGTCTCCCCACTGGACCCCGGGAGGGCCACTAGATGCCTGCTTCTGAGGCCAGGGCTGAGAGCAAGGCCCCGCCCACCTGGCTTCCCCGCAGGGCCCCGCTATGACACCAGGACCATCGTCTGGATCTGCCTGACACTCATCACGGGCCTGGTTGTGCTCTTGCTCCTGCTCATCTGCAAGAAGAGGTGGGTGCCCCCCACACACAGACACCTCCAGCCTCCTCCCACCTGTCCCCAGTCCCACCCAGCCAGTGGTCCCCGCGTGCTGGGGCTGGCTCATTCACAAACACAGCATCTCCTTTACCCCCAATGACACTCCTGCGAGGTGGAGATCCTGGCCTCATTTTGCAGGTGAGTAAATCGGGGACCAGAGAGGCAAAGCTGCTTGCTAGGGTCACACAGCTGATGGATGCCAGGCTGGGACATAAACCCAGGCCTGTCAAACTAGAGCCCATGTGCTCAGTCCCTCTCCCTCTCCCACTCGGTTTCTGAGGAAGATGGAGGGGCATGGGGCTGAACGTGGGCTGAGGACCCCAGACAGAACAGGAAGGACCATGTATTGGATGGAGAAACTAGGCTGGGGAGGGGAAGGGTTTTGCCAAGTTCACCCAGGGGGGCTGGCATCAGAAGCTTCCTCCAGCCCCTGGGCATGAGTTCCTGTATAGTGGGGCTCTGCTGAGGGGCCAGCTGGCTGCAGGGCGTTTTGTACATTGTAAACTGCTTCGTGACTCAGCTGTCACAGTCAGCTGGGTCGAGGATGGGGACCTGCAGACTTCCCAAGGGGCAGGGGCTCACCATGGGACGGGAGCGAAAGGGAGGATGGCAGGTCCCCTGAGCAGCTCAGGCGCGGGCTGGGCTGGCCTGGGCCCAGTCAGAGCGGTGACTGCCCTCCGCAGGCACTGTGGCTACAGCAAGGCCTTCCAGGACTCGGACGAGGAAAAGATGCAGTACCAGAACGGGCAGGGTGAGTGCAGGGGCCAGGCCGGGCCGTGCGCATGGTGGGACGGGTGCCCAGGTGGGAAGGGGAAGGTGCCCACAGGAAAGGCCAGAGCCTGAGGCGTGCCCGGGCGTCACAGGGAGCCTCCCCATGAAGTGCTGTCCCTTTGCATGGTGCACAGACCCCTGGAGCATGACAGAGACCCCCTCACCAGGGAAACACAGTTGTGGGCGCTCACACACATACTGCATATGATTTCAGGGGGCTGCATACACTCTTAGACAAAAACCTGTACAAAGAAAGATTTTCAGAATCCTGTAGAGACCCCAGAAAAACAAGGCAAATGGGAAGTCTGTCTCCACACCCCCCTCATGTGCCGGTTAGCATCAGTCATGGTACTGACTCCTATTGGGCCTGATTGCAGCCTCTGAATCCTTCTTAACAGTTTCCTATGTAACCACTGTCAATCAAGGTTGGTATCTATGATGAAACCTTTTATTTATTGCTTGGCCACATCCCCACTCCAGAACAATGTAGAATGATCTCAAGAACTCTAAAAGTCACCGCAGAAAATGACAGACATGCTCAGAACTCACTGGAGACCCAGATCCCAGAGCTACTCCATAGAGAGACCCCACATTACCTTGGCCAGCACTTATGGGGCACCTACTGTTTACCACCATATCCAGAGATTCCCAAAGAGGCCTCTCCCCCACCCCAGACCCAGCCCAGGCCCAGGAACGCTGAGAGAGAAATCCCTCCAGGACCCACTGACGGCCCTTCTCCCTGTCCCTCAGCACCCCCGCCTGTCTTCCTGCCCCTGCACCACCCCCCGGGGAAGTTCCCAGAGCCCCAGTTCTATGCAGAACCCCACAACTATGAGGAACCGGGCCGGGCGGGCCGCAGTTTCACCCGAGAGATAGAGGCTTCCAGAATCCACATTGAGAAGATCATCGGCTCAGGTGTGGACAGGGAGGGAGGGCCGGGGGTCGGCCCTGGGCACATCGGCACGTGAGGCTGGGGAGCAGGGCTGGGGAGAAAGGGGGTCCCACTGCCCTCCCTGCTGCCTGCCCCTCTCGGGCTCTGCAGGAGAGTCCGGGGAAGTCTGCTACGGGCGACTGCGGGTGCCAGGACAGCGGGACATGCCCGTGGCCATCAAGGCCCTCAAAGCCGGCTACACGGAGCGGCAGCGGCAGGACTTCCTGAGCGAGGCGTCCATCATGGGCCAGTTCGACCACCCCAACATCATCCGCCTGGAGGGCGTGGTCACCCGTGGTAGGTGCCAGGCGAGGGCAGCCTCGCCCCGCGGGGCTCTGAGTCCATCCGCTGGACCACCTGCTGGGCAGAGGTCCCCGGTGACTCTGGGGGCCCCAGAGCCCAGGACCCCAGCGAGGCACCCTGGGTGTTAGCCCAGCTCCTGGGGTGGGGACACGCTCCTGGGGCTTCTGTCCCCTACCAAGAGCCTCCCCTGCCCCTGTCCAGGACGCCTGGCGATGATCGTGACAGAGTACATGGAGAACGGCTCCCTGGACGCCTTCCTGCGGGTGCGTGCCCGTGTGAAGCCCTCCAGCCCCACCCGGCTTGCACCCAGCACTCCTGGGGAGGGGAGGCAGGTCTTAAGGGCTAACCAATCGAATCGCCTTTCAGCCCCCACCATAACAGTCCTGCTGCTCCTTGGGGGATCCAGGGCTTCCTCTGTGAGGGCCCAATGTCCCCTCCTCCACCAGCTGGGAGGAAGTGGCTGGATTCCCAGCTCCCGCCTTGCCATGGATGTGCTGGTTGCTGTTAGGCACAAGCCATGACCTCTCTGGGCCTCCATTTCTCCTTCTGCAAAGCGGATAACCAGCCATGGCTGCCCATCTACCTCCCAGGCTTGCTGTGAGACCTGGGGATAAACCTTGACCCTCAAGGTGCTTCCTAAGCCATGGGCCACACCTGGGCATCTCGCTGGGCCTTCCCAGAGCCCACGATAAGCCACACTGTGTCGTCCCCCCCCCAGACCCACGACGGGCAGTTCACCATCATGCAGCTGGTGGGCATGCTCAGGGGCGTGGGCGCCGGCATGCACTACCTCTCGGACCTGGGCTACATCCACCGCGACCTGGCTGCCCGCAACGTGCTGGTGGACGGCAACCTGGTCTGCAAGGTGTCTGACTTCGGGCTCTCGAGGGTGCTGGAGGACGACCCCAACGCCGCCTACACCACCACGGTGCGTGGCCGCACCCCTCCCCTGAGGGCGAGGTGCAGGCAGGCCGTCCCCGCCCTCAACCCTCTCGTGTAGCTAAGTAAGTGGGCGGGGGCAGGGCTGCCTTCCACTGGGACCTGTCCTGATTCTCCCCTTCACCCCAGGCCCCCTTGGGAACCACCGTGCCTGCCTCTCCCCCATCACCAGGTGCCTGGGAGACACAGGGCTGGTCCGACTGTTACTCCCTGTGGACAAGTCAGTATCTCTGAACCGCAGACTCCACATCTGTCTCTAAAGTTTGGCTGAAACCAGCTGAGTTCCAGTGTGTTCTGTGGAGACCTAGGTTTCTCTAGGGATGCTGTGGGGCTGCCTTAGAGCAGGAAGCCGAGCTCAGGGGCGAGGCCCGCCCTGGCCCCAAGCAGCCTCCCCTTTCCATCTCCCCCTGGGCCTCTGAATCAGGTGGCACGTAGAGAGGCTTTCATGACAAAGAATAATAATGAGGAGGAGGAGCAAGCCAGGCACAGTGATTCACACTTGAGAGGTTGGGACGGGAGGATTGCAAGTTCAAGGCCACTGTGCGGTAACTTAGCAAGACCCTGTTTCAGAATAAAAAATAAAAGGGGCTCTGGGGGTGTAAGAGTAGTAGAAAGCCCCTGGGTTCAAATCTCAGTACCAAAGACAGACAGACAGACACACGAAGGAATGAACAAATGAATGGGTCAGACCACGCCTGTTCCTGCGCATTCTCGCTGGTTCAGGCACTGACCTCTTGACTGACATTTACTGAGCACCTACTGTGTGCCAGGCAATCCACACGCTTTGATTCTGTCTTCACAGCGGCTCTGAGGCAGGCCCCCCTCACAACAGGTGCTCTTGGAAGGTGGTGGCTGTGTCCCCCACTGGGCTGGGAGAAAGAATCCCAGAGTCCAGCTCCCTGACGGACTGGAGGAGACGCCACGAGCCAACACGGGCCGGGCCTGGGCAGCTCCTCAAGGCTTGTGTGTCCATGGCAGGGAGGGAAGATCCCCATCCGCTGGACAGCCCCTGAGGCCATCGCCTTCCGGACCTTCTCCTCGGCCAGCGACGTGTGGAGCTTCGGCGTGGTCATGTGGGAGGTGCTGGCCTACGGGGAGCGGCCCTACTGGAACATGACCAACCGGGACGTGAGTCCGGGGCCAGCTGGGCGGTGGTGGGGCCCCGCGGGAGGCCGGCCCGAGCCCAGCACTGTGCCCTGCCCAGGTCATCAGCTCGGTGGAGGAGGGCTACCGGCTGCCCGCGCCCATGGGCTGCCCCCGCGCCCTGCACCAGCTCATGCTCGACTGTTGGCACAAGGACCGGGCCCAGCGGCCTCGCTTCGCCCACATCGTCAGCGTCCTGGACGCGCTGGTCCGCAGCCCAGAGAGCCTCAGGGCCACGGCCACGGTGGGCAGGTACCTTGACTCACCCGGCACTGCCCCAGGCCCAGGGACAGCTCAGCCCTGACTCCTGGACCCTTCTCACCCCTCCCTCCCACACCTTCCCTCCCGGGGTCCAGCCTCAGGAACCCCTGCCCTCCGCTGAGTGGAGGCCCAGGTCAGGGACCCCAGGCAAGCCACAGCCGGGGCAGGCCACTGACCGAGGCGCCTGTGCCTCAGGTGCCCGGCCCCGGCCTTCGCCAGGAGCTGCTTTGACCTGCGCGGGGGCGGGGGCGGCGGCGGGGGCCTCACCGTGGGGGACTGGCTGGACTCCATCCGCATGGGCCGGTACCGAGACCACTTTGCCGCCGGCGGCTACTCCTCCCTAGGCATGGTGCTGCGTATGAATGCTCAGTGAGTGCGGGGTGCTCGGGGACGGCAGGGAACAGGGCCGAGGAGCGTGGGGTGAGGAGGGCAGAGAGCCGGGGACAGGGCTGTGGAGGGGCAATTCCGGGATAGGCCTTGCACCATCCTCCTGCCCGCCCGCCCCTGATGCGCAGGTCAGGCGGGTCAGCACCTCGCTTCCCACACAGGGACGTGCGTGCCCTGGGCATCACCCTCATGGGCCACCAGAAGAAGATCCTGGGTAGCATCCAGACCATGCGGGCCCAGCTGACCAGCACCCGGGGGCCCCGCCCGCACCTCTGACTGAGGCCACACCACTCGGCTGAACCGGCCCCGTCCTGTCAGCCGCCAAGGACTTGCGGGGTTGGACAGCACCCAGGGGTCCCGCCCACACCTCTGATTCAGCAGCACTGCCCCCTCCCCCGTCCTGCCAGCCTTCAAGGACTAGTGGGGCTGACCAGCACCCGGGGCCCCGCCCGCACCTCTGACTGTGGCCACACCTCCCGGCTGAACCGGCCCAAGTCCTCCCAGCTGTCAGAGGACTTGCGGGGCTGACCAGGGACCGACCACAGTCGTGGGGTGGGGGCGGCAGGCCTCCGCCGGGCCTCACTGGCTACCCCCCTCAGGCGCTAGGGGGCGGAGCTCTGCCATAGGGTGCGGAGTTCCAGGGGCCAGGACACCTGTCTTCCAGCGCCTGGGGCCTCAGTGCAACAGGGTCCAACTGACTTCGCTCACCTGCCTGTGCGGGTGCACGTGAGCGTGTGTGTGTGTGTGTGTGGGTGTGTGTGTGTATGCGTGCACGCGTGTGTGTACACCTGCACTGAGGACAGATGTGTTCTCACAAGGTCGTGGGAGCCCTGTGTGATCACACGCGTGCGTCCCCAGGCCCTTCCCAGCACAGATGCACACATGTACGCTGAGTGTGCTGTCCACTGGGCTGGGACGGTGCATGGGTGAGCACGGATGGCGTGTTGTGAGTGAGGAGGCGTGACGGCATGTGAGCAGGGAACTCTCAGCACCCACGGGGACAGGGCAGAGGCTCCTGCCCACCTCCCCCACGCCTGGAGGCTGGAGCCAGGGCCGCTTCCGAACCACACCAGCACCAGGCTGCCCTCGCCCCGCCCGGGTGAGCGCACCCCGGCTGCATCTCAGGTCTGGGTCCTCCCTCCAGCTGGGGGGCACCTGCAGCCTCCACCCGCTTCACTGCTGCTCCACAGGAAAACAGGGTTCCCGGCCGGTCCCTCTGGCCGCCTTTCACGTAGGCATCACAAGACGCCTCAGCTGGACTTGGCTGCCTGGCCAGGGCCAGGGGCCGTGACTTCCCTCTGTCTCCGATGCCCCCTCCCCAGCCCAGTCTCCTGGGGTGGAAGCCCCTCTGTCAACCTCTCACTGCCCTGCCCCTGCTAGGAGCAGGGAACACAAGATCCTAGCTTCTCAGCTCCAGGCCCGCCCCTTCCTGCACCATATGGGGAGATTGGGGCCTGGAGAGGGGTACCTTGTCCAAAGTCACTGGGCAACCAAGCCTCAGACCTGGGGTGCTCCTCCCCATGCTGTCCCCCGGGGGGGAGGGGCCGGGAAGCCCCTCCCCTCATAGACTGGCCCTCCCCTTTATGGCCCACCAGGGTATGTAAATATCTTTTTTCTACCGTGTCAGAATATTTTTTCCTCACTCCTGACAATGCAAAAATGGTCTTCAAAGCACATAAAAAGCTCCCCGGGTAAGAAAGCCCTCTCCCAGGGGAAGTTTGGCAGACAGGGCCTAAGGAACCCCACTGGTGACCCCCTGCCCACCCCGAGGGAGGGGCCGGCCCAGCCCCTGCCCCTGCCCAGCCCCTCACCATCGCCAGCACAGCTATCCCGCGGAGACACCAGCACTGGGCTCCCCTCCCTCCTGCAATAATTCGGGGAGCCTCAGCCCCTCCAGGTGCCGCGGCCAGCTCTCCACCTCTATATATTATATTACTATACAGCGAGCTGTTCTTCCTTCCTATGGAAGTGGGAAAAATGGTCAGGACCCGCCAGGGGGACCCTGTCTTCCTCCCCCTCCCTACTCACCTGGTTTTTGGGCTCGGGGACCTCACAGTCCCTGGGACATGCGGGCCTGGCACTTACAAAAGTGGGGCCCCTGCCCCCAGCGTGGGGCCCCCTCGGGTCCCAGGGGTCTGCCTCTCTGTGGTCCCCATCCTGAGTCTTGAATTTATCTACAGTGAAAATAAATTCTGCCTCATCTTCCCCTGTGTCCGCTGTTTTTTCTGTTCTTCCCTTCCTGGGTTTTGTCTATCCCAAGAGGTAGGAGCAGGCGCTTTACCCACCGGGAGGCTGTCTCATGGCGTTCCCCCTGCCCAAAATAAAGCACGGGGTGGGGCCAGTCGGAACCGGCTGTGCTCTGCTGGGAGTGCCCAGGCCCAGGTGGCTTCTCCCAAGATGCAGATGGGGGCTTCGCACACGGCGCAGTCCCTTCCAGCTGGGCACCCTTGCCTGAAGTCCTTGGGGAAGAGAGATGCCCCCTGCTGGAGAAATTCTTGAGGGAGGGATCCTTCATGGGGACAACTTCCTCGGGACTGTGTGCAGCAGGGAGAGGGTGTGAGCAGGCCCGTGGTTACACCAGGGAGCCCAGGCCCACCTCCAGTCAGGGCAGAGGACCCAGCAGCAGGAACCAGGGGTGGCATCAGAGGCCTGGCAGGAGAGAGAAGCCGAGCGGAACTCAACTGTGTCCTTTGAGCCAGTGGCTTAGGCATTTGGGGAAGGTGCCCTGAGCTATGGAGATGAATGAGCAAGTCGACCATCTCTGGCTAAGGGAAGAATCTCTTCTCTTGCACGCCCTCAAATTGGGAAAGGGGACGGGGAGAAATCGGCGGGGCAACAGCATCCTCAGACAGGCCGGTGGCAGAACCCACACAGAGCCAAGCGTCTGATTTCAAGCCCACCGTGTTTCCCGTAAAACTCCAAACTCAGCTCCAGGCCCCTCCCCACGAAGCCAGCTGCACCCAGGAGGAAAACCCTATGGCTTCATCCTTCTCTTCCCTAAAGACCAGTCACCAGACCTCACTGAACACCCACCATGTGCGGGGTGCCACTGCGGGGCAAAGATGAACAAGAAACGACCTTGCTCCTTAGCTCGGAGACGAGGTAGAGCGACAGCATGCACAGGCCCCTCGATCGGAACCATGATACTCTGCCAGGAAATGGGGACACTGAAGGATTAGAGAAGGTCAGAGAGGGCCTGGACGGCCAGGGCTGTCACCAAGGGCTTCCTGGAGGAGGTGGTATTTTAGTTGGGCACTGAAAAACGAGAAGGGTTTGGAAGTTCATTTTCCAAGCAGCCCCTACCACCACCACCATGCAAGACGTACATGCAGAGGTGGGAAAGAAGAAAGCCCAGGAGAAACCACCGTGCGGACGGGAGCCTCACCGCGCAAAGCCGGCTCTATCCCTCCAATTTAATCTGCATGCTTTCCTTCCAATATAAACCTGCTCTAGAGTCTTCCCTGCAACTTGACAAGGTCATCCCAAAATGCACATGGAATAATAAAGAACCCCGGACTAGCCAAGACGATCTTGAAGAAGACAGAGGAAGGAAGCCTCACCCTGGCGGGTCGCCATAGCCACTGTGCAGCTCTAATAGATCTGATACTTTGATTTGGACCCAGCAATAGACCAACAGATAGCAGAACCGGAAATGATATCGTGGGAAAGAGCCAGAGTGTGGTCTCTTCAATGACAACAGCAGGACAACTGAGCGCCCGTGGGAAAGGAGCACTTGGACCTCTGCTCACACCACTTGCAAAGGCCCAGTTCTAAACGCACAGTGGCGCACGCCTATAATCCCAGTGACTCGGGAGGCTGAGACAGGAGGATCCCAGGTCGAGGCCAGCCAGGGAAGGTTAGCAAGATGCTGTCTCAAAATAAAAATTAAAAAGGACTAGGGTATAGCTCAGGGCTAGAGCGCCCCTAGGTTCAATCCTCAGTACCACCAGAAAAAGAAAAGTCTAAATGTAAAGAACAGACTATACAACTTTAAAAAAAATATTTTGAGGTGCTGGAGATGGAACCCAGGGCCTTGCACATGCTAGGCAAGCACTCTGCCACTGAGCTACACCCCCAGCCCACTATAAAAATCTTGGGGGGAGGGACACCAAGAGCTGTGTGCATGTATGTTAACACCAAACTGATACTCATTGTGATGTGAGACTACAATGCACCAATAAAAACATAAAAAAACTTTAAAAAATGGATCAAAATAACTTTATGATCTTTGAGTAGAAAATAAAAAGACACAAAAAGCATAAATTATAAAGGAAAACAATGATAAGTCTTACTTCATTAAAATCAAGAACTTCGCCGGGCGTGGTGGCGCATGCTTGTAATCCCAGTACTTTGGGAGGTGGAGACCGGAGGATCCGGGTTCGCGGCCAGCTTCAGCTCTCTCTCTCTGTCTCTCTGTCTCTCTGTCTCTCTCTCTCTACCTAGTGAGGCCCTCCGCAACTTCGTGAGACCCGGTTTCAAAATAAAGTATAAAAAAATAGGGCCGGGGGTGTAGCTCGGAGGTAGAACGCCCCTGGGTTCAATCCCCGGTACCACCAAAAAAAAATAATAATAATAATAATGAATAGATTTCTTAAAGCCACAGACTGGATGAAAATATTTGCAACCTGTGTAACCAAGACAGAATTTGTTTCCAAAATAATTTATAAGAGAGGGAGGTGCTGGAGGCATAGCTCAGTGGTAGAGCACTTGCCTAACATGCATGATTCCCTGGGTTCAATCCCCGCACTGCAAATACAAATAACAATGACAAAATACTCCAAAGAGAGCCGGGCGTGGTGGCGCACGCTTGTAATCCTAGTACTTGGGAGGCAGAGACCGGAGGATCCGGGTTCGCGGCCAGCATCAGCTACTTCGTGAGACCCGGTTTCAAAATAAAGTATAAAAAATAGGGCTGGGGGTGTAGCTCGGAGGTAGAATGCCCCTGGGTTCAATCCGCAGTACCGCAAAAAAAAAAAAAAAACTCCAGAAAGTCAATTTACCAAAACACATCCCAAAGCAATAGGAAAATGGGCCAGATATGAACAAACAACAGGGAGAAATTTGAATAGCTGACATACAAAAAGGACTGGGGGTGCAGCTCCGTGGCGGGGCACTTGCCCAGCATGCACGAGGCCCTGGGCTTGATCCCCAGCCCCGCACACACAGAGAAAAAGGATGCAAAGAGGATTCCCAACTAGTAAACATGAAAATGCAATGCATGTTTACAGCCAGTAAACATAGAAATGCAAATCAAAACAATAACGAGACAGCCTGTTACACCAGTCTGATTGGCAAACTTAGTCTATAACACTAGTATTGATGAAGGCCAAGGGGAAACAGCCATGTTTATAAACTTCTGGTGGGAATGTACATTGACAAAACTACTTTAAAGAGCAGTTTAGAAACGCATGGCAGTGTGTGTGTGTGTGTGTGTGTGTGTGTGTTTAGTACTGAGGATTGAATCCAGTGGCGTTCTACCACTGAGCTATACACCCTCCCCCTTTTTTGTTTTTTATTTTGAAACAGGGTCTCACTAAGTTGCTGAGGCTGGCCTCCAACGTGCAATCCCCCTGTCTCAGACTCCCAAGTACTGGGATTACAGGCATGCACCACCATGGCCGGCTGCTGAGTCCATTTTAATATGAGCAAATCTGTGGCCCAGACAACCTCATCACTAATGTGTGTTGTCTTAGGTCAGGTTTCCTAAGCAGGCCCCGGGACAGGGATTCTTGTGCAGGTGACTTATTGAGGGACGGCTCTGGGGTGACAGGGAGAGGGGGGTACAGAGCTTGTGAGAGGAAGTGCTAAGGGGGTAGTGATGTGTTCTCGGTTGGAGATTAGCTGCAGTCGGATCCCCGGGGAGCTCAGAAGCATTAATACTACCACAGGGCTGATCTGCCTTGGGGTGAGGGAGCCAATATTTTGGACCCCCATGTTAGTCAGTCCCTGGCCATGGGCTCCCCTACAGTGGGTATAACATCATGCACAAGGAATTCCCAAGAAAGGAGCAGTTACGAGCTTTCAGCAGCCAATACTCGCAGCAGCCTGGGGAGGGAGGATGCACCTGCAGGTCAAGGCACCTGGATGGGCGCCAGCAGTGTTTTCTGCAGGATCTTCCAAAAACACACTCGTATACAAAAGGACACCAGCCCCAGAATGCTCATTGCATCTTAGTAGGTAATAGAAGAGCGAGGAGAAACCTAGCTGCTTTCCTCTCAGCAGGAAAGCAGGAAAATAAACTGCTTTATAAGTACGATGAAATAATCTACCACAGTTAAAATGAGTGAGCTAGATCAACATGTGTTGATATGGATAAGTCTCCGCAACAGAGTATGGAGCGAAAAAATAAACGACAGAGAAATAAGCTCAGTGTTATACCATTTATGAACACAGCTTCGAAATATATGTTACAAGCTGGGCGTGGTAGCGCACGCTTGTCATCCCAGTACTTGGGAGGCTGAGACCAGAGGATCCGGGTTCGCGGCCAGCCTCAGCTACTTAGTGAGACCCTCCGCAACTTAGGGAGACCCTGTTTCAAAATAAAGAATTAAAAATAGGGCTGGGGGTGTATCTCGGAGCTAAGATGCCCCTGGGTTTAATCCCCGGTACTGTAAAAAACAAATAAATAAACAAACAAAAAACCAAACTATATGTTTCAGCCAGGTGCGGTGGCACACATCTGAAATCCCAGTACTTGGGAGGTGGAGACAGGAGGATAGCAGGTTTGAGGACAGCCTCAACAATGTAGTGAGACTCTCAGCAACCTAGAGAGACCCTGTTTCAAACTAAAAAGTAAAATAGGTCTTGAGGTGTCACTCAGAGGTAGAATGCCCCTGGGTTCAATCCCCAGTACGTAAAATAAATAAATAAACAAACAAACAAATAAATAAATAAATAAATAAAATGTTATAATAGAGCCGGGCATGGTGGTACACATCTGTAATCCCAGCAACTTGGGAGGCTGAGGCAGAATTCCAAGTTTGAGGCCAGTATGGGCAACTTAGTGAGATCCTGCCTCAAAAAAACAAAAGAAGCCGGGCGTGGTGGCGCACGCTTGTAATCCCAGTACTTTGGGAGGTGGAGACAGGAGGATCCAGGTTCGAGGTCAGCTTCAGCTCTCTCTCTCTCTCTCTCTCTCTCTCTTTCTCTCCCTGTCTCTCTCTCTCTCCTTAGTGAGGCCCTCTGCAACTTCGTGAGACCCGGTTTCAAAATAAAGTATAAAAAAAATAGGGCCGGGGGTGTAGCGCAGAGATAGAATGCCCCTGGGTTCAATCCCCAGCACCGCAAAACAAAACAAAACAAAACAAAACAAAAAACTACCACTGTAGTGTGCGTATAGGCTCAATCCCCAGTACCACAATCAATCAATCAATCAATCAAATACTTGTGACGATAGCACATACAGGTTTTGAATGGATTCCTGAATAATGCTGGAGCAAGACATGTGTGGGACAGACAGACACCAGCTTCAGCACAGATAAACCTATCACATTTCACCAATTTTCTTTTTAAAAAGATAGAACTCAGAAGCAAATGTGGCGATATGCTACTGCTCACTCTCTCTCTCGGTGAGCACACATGTGCCCATTATATTGTTTTCCGATTTTCTTTTTTACTCTGTATGTCGAAATGTTCTATTAAAAATAAAAATGTTTAAAAACCACATGGGAGACCGGGATAGATGTGAACTCTCTGAACTTCCCACTCAATTTCCCTGTGAACCTAAAGCTGCTCTAAAAAAATAAATTTTGATAATTGGTTTTTAAAAATTTGCCAGGGAGGAGTTCTGAGGCCTCCAAAAAAAAAAAGTTCGGAGTCTCCAAAAGGCTCAAACATCTGGCCCTGGTGGACCCAGGGCTGCGCTGTCTGCGGTGCTGGACCCCGGGGTGGGGTTGGTTGTGCAGCAGTGAGTCACCTCTCTCCAAAACATCCCAGATGGAACCTCGTGTCCCCTCCTCCTGCCACCACCGCTCTCCCTGGACGCCTGCAGGGGGCTCCTCACCACCCTCCTGCTTCCTCTCTCGCCCCTATAATCCGTTCTCCAGGAGCAGCCAAAGGGATCTTTTAAAAACATAAACCGGATCATGCTATGTCCCTGATCGCAATCCTCCAAAGCTTTTTATCAAGTAACAATAACATCCCAAATCCTCAGCCCTCGCGGTCTGCCCCGCTGCCTCTCCACCCGCCATGCTCTTCCTCTGTTGCTTGGACCTGCCAGCGCTCACATCCACTCCTCCCTCCGCACACGTTCTGCATCGGGGCGGGAGGCTCAGCCCCAGCGCAGGACCCCTCAGAGAGGCCCTCCACCCGCATCACCTGTCACATCTCCCAGTGTGACCACTCCCACAGCACTTCCCTGCTTTACATGTTTTTGTTTACTTTCCGCCCTGCCATTCAATACACTCTAAAAAAGCAGATCCCTCATCTAAGTTGCCCAGTGCTTTAACCCTGGTGGGTGGCAAGAAATATTTGTTGAATGAATGAATGAATGTTTACTGGGCATCCCTTCTATGACAGGCCTCGGGCCTGGCTCTGTGGATTCTAGAATTAAGGAGATTATCCTTGCCCTCAAGATTGCACACAGGCTGGAGAGAGCAGAGGAGCCAGTCACGCACTCAAAACCTTGGAATAATCCCTTTGCTCTTATTATAGAATTAGAGGGCTTGGAAGTCATCTGTTTTTTTTTTTTTTTTATTCCCAACACTGTCTTTGTTTCTTCATTAAGGTAACCCAATCTTGCCCAGAGAGGGACAAGGACTTCCCCAGGTTCACACAGCATCAGGGGGAAAGTCTGAACTCAGGTAGTTTACACTTTAAAAAACTCCTGAAGCTGGATATGGTGGTGTGCACCTGTAATTCCAGTACTTGGGAGGCTGAGACAGGAGGATCACAGGCTTGAGGACAGCCTCAGAAATGTAGCATGACTCTCAGCAACCTAGCAAGACCCTGTTTCAAAAAACTAAATAAATAAAAAGGATGTAGCTTGGAGGTAGAATACTCCTGGGTGTTCTTCTAGGCCTCTCTCTAGCAGGACAGCAAATTCCCTAGGGCAGCAGTTTAAGGACAGAAGGAAAACCTGGGGCACAGGGTCCTTACCTTTCATCAGACATGGGTCTGTGTTGTCACTCTGTCTTTGGAGCAAGCGTGTCTTCTTTGGACATCCCTAGCCAAACAGAATCCTCCAAAGCTCCCCCCCCCCGCCTAGTAAGGGACACAGCAGGAGATGGAGGGAGTCCGGAAAGAGGTGTCCAGGCCCCAAGCAAACCTTTCTCATCTGGCCCCAGCCCCCTCTCTGGCTTGTCTTCCTTCCTTCATCCCCAGTAAACTCACAGGGGACCCTCCAGCCAGAGAAAACACCTGCAGGCCCATAAATCCTCTGCCCCTCCACGGCTGAGCCAGGGGGACTTTCCACTGGAGGAACAGCGTTCTTCCTCCCTCTCCCCCTCCCTGGGCTGGTTCCAACCCACACTGCAGGTCCCGACCTCTGCCACCCTCCCTTCACTCAGAGGGAAATGTGCCCCTTCTCTGAGATCCCACAGATCCCTGGGCTTCCCACTGAAGCTCTTAAACTGCACTGTGATAGATCTCGAACCTTCACTGTGGACTGCTTCAGCCTGGAATCCTTTAACCAGTGAACCCCGTGCCTCGCCCAGGGTGGGCTCATGCTAGACTTCAGTGATTGACAAGTGCACCAGCAAATCACCCTTGCTGCGGCCCTGGGTATTTGTCCTGTGTGGGGTCAGTTTCTTCATCCTTCATTTCCTCGTGACCTTGAGGATGTCACTTCTCCTCTTTGAGCTATGTTCCATCACCTGTAACATGGGGTCATTACTGTGTGGTCATCTACCATGCAGGCTTGTCTGAAGGGTTAAAGGATAACATGATAACTGGGCGTGGTGGTGCACACCTGGAATCCCAGTACTTGGGAGGCTGAGACAGGAGGATCACAGGTTCGGAGACAGCCTCAGCAAGTAGTGAGACTCTCAGCAACTTAGTGAGACCCTGTTTCAAAATAAAAAATTAAAAAAAGAGAAATAGGCCTGGGGGTGTAGCTTGGAGGTAAAATGCCCCTGGGTTTAATCCTGAGTACCACAAAAAAAAAAGGATAACATGAAGCCAGGCACAGTGGTGCACACCTGTAATCCCTGTACTTGGGAGGCTGAGACAGGAGGATTGCAGGTTCGAGGCCAGCCTCAGCAACTTAGCAAGGCTCTCAGTCATTTAGCAAGATCCTGTTTCAAATTAAAAAATAAAATAGGGCTGTGGGTGTAGCTCAGAGGTAGAATGTCCCTGGTTTCAGTCCCCAGCACCACAAAAAAGAGAAGAAGGAGAAGAAGAGGAGCATGAGGCTAAGATGCAGGGGACAGTGCCTGCCATGTGTCACTGCTGCTCCAGCAGGGTGTCTGGGTGGCGAGAGCCAAGCCGCTGGGCAGTGGGGGAGGCTTCGGAGCAGGAAGGGGTGGGCAGCAGGGTGGTCTGGAGTCCCAGCAGCCCCACCGCCACTCGTCCATCTCTCACTGCGCCCAGGCCGATGGCCCTGGCCGTGGGCTGGCCACCTCTCCCACTCCATCCCAACGTCCAGGCCCCTCGTTAGGGCCTCTGGCTCCCTCCACGCCAGGCGGCTGGGGAAGGGTCAGCTGCTGGTGTGAAATTTGCAGTCCTTGGAGGTTTGCGTTTCCGTGTCTCCCGTGTGGGGGCTGGTGGAGGTGATGAATAAAAGATGGGAAGGGGAGCTCCTGTGGCTTTAAGAGAAATGTGATGAGCATTTAGAGTGGGGAGATTAGCGCAAGAGCTCCTCTCTGAATACCAAAAATGCAAAATAAACCAGAAAGCCACCTTCCTGCTTTGAGGTAGCAGGAGCCCAAGGGAAGAGCCAGGGGCTTGGGGACCTTGGCTGGGGAGGCGGAGGGCAGGGGCCATGCAGTCCCGGGTGGAAGGAGCCGGAACCCGCAGGAGAGAAGTTCAAGGGCAGGCACGGGCAAGGTGACCAAGGGCTGGGACGGGCGGTGGGGGAGGGGAGCCCAGGCGCAGGCCCCTTCCTTCCCGGGGCTGCCATCCTCTTTGGATGCTAAAAATAATTACCCTCCCCACACTCAGGTGAAAGGGGCCGTGAGGAGAGGCTGCGTGTGGCATCCGACGGAGCCATGTGGGTGGCTTATTGTTATTAATAATGACGAGTTCCTGTTTACCACACTTTCGCCCTGTACCAGACAGTGACAAATCCTTCCTGTGCATTATGCTTTTTCTTTTCTTTTTTCTTTTTTTTTTTTTTGTACTGAGGATTGAACCTAGGGACATTGTACCTCTGAGCTACATCCCCAGCCTTTTTTACTTTTTGGTTTTGAAACAGGGTCTTGCTAGGTTGCTGAGGCTTGGCCACAAACCTGCGATTCTGCCATGTCAGCCTCCCAAGTACTGACATTGCAGGCTTGTACCACCATTCCCGGCATGCTTCATGCTTTTGAATCCTCATGTCAACCTTGTGGGAGTATTTTATCACTACCTCCGTTCACCCATAAGGAAACCAAGGCTGAGCAGGTGATGTGACCCGCTCCACTTACTCAGCTGGTGAGGGGGGAGCCCGGATCCAAGCCCAGGTCAGCTGGGCTCCCTGGGGGGGGTGCAGTGTGCTGGGGGCAGAAGGATGTGGGGCCTGTCTGAAGCTCAGGAGTCACCAGCCAGTGAGCAGGTCACACCTGAATCTGTTTCCCGGACAGATTCTGCTGGGGAAGGGCATCCCAGGCTCCCCAGCCAGAGGGGATGAGCCATGGGGAGAGGGCGGGGCATTGCCATGGATTCGTGCTGAGATGTGAAGAGATGCTGATGAGGCTTGTGGACGCATTTTTGTGCTTGAGGTGGCATGTGTGTGGTATTTTCTCCAAGTGTGCATGTGATATGCATATGTGACATATTCGTGTGAGTCTGTGATCATGTGTTGAGCAAGTATCTGCACAGGGATAGGGTGGCTGAGGCTAATGGACAGGTGTGACTTTGTATGTAGAACTTAGTGACTCAAATATACAAAGCACACAAATAGGGGGTGTTTACGTGATTGGTGTAGGTATAGTATTGTACATATGATTGTGTGTGTGTGTGTGTGTGTGTGTCCATGACTGTAACATGGGCCAGGGTGTGAGTATGTGAGTGGTGTGCCTGTGTGTAGAAGGCATGTGCGTGTGTGTACACGTGTGCACATGCCAAAATGAGATGACCTCCTCTGACTCCTTCCCTCCCCCTTCTCACCCACAGTGACAATCCTGTCTGCTGAGATGCTCAGGCCTGGGATCACTTCAACTCAGTGTAAGTGCTCTCACAAACACATTGCACACGGAGTGCACCATGCACTTTATAGATAATGTAAATCCTTCCTATTTCACAGCTGAGGAAACTGAGGCTCAGACAAATGAAGACTCTTGCCTCCAACTTCAAGTCCAAATTGCTTTTCCC
Source organism: Glis glis (assembly GCA_004027185.1). Classification (NCBI taxonomy): domain Eukaryota; kingdom Metazoa; phylum Chordata; class Mammalia; order Rodentia; family Gliridae; genus Glis; species Glis glis. The sequence continues at coordinate 35,036 of PVJS01003164.1, forward strand.
CACAGTCTCCTAATTCTCTGAACATTTAGCTCTATCGTTTTCCCTGACTCTCGTCCTGGCTGGAACCAAGACAATCAATGCATCGTGCAACAGCTGTTCAGGACTTCCGCCCTGTGACCAGAGAGCCTGGCCTGCAAGCCTGTGAGCGATGCTCCCTCCCGTGAGGATGCAGCCACCACCGGCTCCAGACCCCTCGGAACCGCCAATGCCGCTGGACAGGCTCCCAGCACTCCGCAATGTGGAGCTGTCCTTGGTGCTGAAGCCCTGTTGCAGGCACCTGCCTCTGGGGCCTGGGCTGCAGCCACCGCTGACTTTGAGAGGCTGTAAACAGTTTCCAAGAAGTCGCCGGGTCCTGGGGCTGTACTATTGGGAGCAGACAGTCACCATCATGGAAGGTGATTTTTCCCACGTTCCATGCTGGCCTGGCACACCCAGAGCCGGCCTCATTTTGGGCCTTGGCACCTCCTTTGAGCTTCTCGGGCTCAGGGTGAGGCTGAAGCAGCCCAGGCCTGGCTCAGGAAGGGGAAGAACAGGCCTCTGGTGTGTCTGGGAGGGAGCGTCACGGTGGAGGGGGGTCTGGGACCCAGGACACGCGGGAATCGTGTCAAGGCCCTGCTGGGGACGTGGGAGCAGCGCCGATCCTTGCCTGTCTTCAGGTCTGTCCTGAGAAAGGTACTTGGTCTCATTCTTTCCAGAACCAGACAATGGAGGCTGCAGGAAGACAGATATCAGCCGCACCCTTTCCTATAGTCAGAGCTCTTCAGCGAGGGCTTCGCCTCAGGAGGGACGAGCCTCCTGACCGTGAGCAAGACAAAGCGTTCCATGTTTCCAGGGTCTCCATGAGAGCAGACCAGCCCTTAGGCACAGTGCTGCCATTTATTGAACACCTATTAGGTGCTGGTCACAACCTGTAGGCAAACATATCATTAGCTCTGTGTTACACAGGAGGAAATGAGGGCTCAGAAGGGGAAATGATTTGCTTAAGGTCACACAGCTAGGAAGTAATCAGGCTGCAGTCACACAGGGGTGTCTGACTCCAGACCTGTGCTGTAGCTCGATGCTACAAAGGCTCCCTGCACCGATCCAGAAGGCAAAGCATTCCTGCCCCTTCCCCGCCTGCCCCACAGTGCTGTCTCAGCTCCCTCCTCTCTCCCTGCCCTTGGGTTGAGTTTTAAGGAAGAAATAAATGAAACAGGGACAAAGCACCCAGCCCAGGGTGTGGGACCTGATCCAATTAACACTAATGTTTCTTTTATGAGGCATGGGACAGTACTTCTCACCTGCAGTGGCCCCAGCACTGGAGGAAGCTGCCTGTAAGTCACTAGGGCCACCGCCTCCTGGCTCTGGGAGTTCTCTGTCCTGCCCCACCTCGCCATCTGCTGCCACCCTCTCCTCCTCCCTCTCTGCCCATGGCCTGGCCAGGGCTCTCGGGCCCTCAGAAGCCCCGCCAAGTTCTTTCTCTGAGACAGCAGCAAAACCCTAGGTTTTAGAACAAGCCCGGAGTCTCCATGCTGGCTCTGCTGCTTACGATGAGGCTTTAGAACTGCTCAGGGTTTGGGTTCCCTCCCGTGAAATGAGGATACAGGGCTTGGAACCCAGGCCACTCCTCTTGCTAACACTCAGTAAACGCCCATTACCATGAAGATGCCAGCCCCCTCCTCCGCTGCTGTGATCGACACACGGGGAGCATTTCTCGTCCTGAGTTCTGATGGCTCGCAACAAAAAAAGAGAAACTGATGAAAACCGAGGTGTTTGGAATTGTTAGTCGCTCCTTAGGGAAGCCCCTGGTTTCTCCCCATCAGTGTGTGTGTGTGGAGAGGTACAGGCAACAATTGATCACAGCTCCAGGGTTTGCACCCTGCCTGACTTCGCACCCAGCTGAGAGACAGACGGGAGTCCCTCCCTGAGACCAAAGAAACTTGATCACAGAAAAGGCCGGATGGTGTGGCTCACACCTGAGGGCTGACAGGCGTCCTATAGCCAAGCCAGGGTCCAGCGACTCGCGGCCCAGACACGAGCGCATTGGACAGGGGGATCAGAGCGCCTGGGCTTCCTGTGGCAGCCTGGATCCCCAAGGAAAATATTCCACCGCCTTGTGCTTGCGTGCTCGCCCTCTCTGAGCCCCAGTTTGCTGCTCTGTCAAATGGGGACCATACTAGAGTCCACCATGCAGAGTCCTGGCCAGGGTCAGATGATGGGAATCCCACGGAGGGGTGGGGCAGGAGCTCAGCAGCCTCCCTCCTGGCCTCCCAACCCCCTGAGCCTCTAGGACTAGGACCCTTAACTGGGTCTGAGCCCCATACAGACTGCTGGCCCTGGCTGACCTGTAAAGGGGCCAGGCACTGCCCCACATCCCGCCATGGCGCAGACCGCACGGTGGCTCCGAGCCTCCTCGCCTTGCGTGCCAGATGAGACTCGTGGCTGGGAGGAGGGGGAGGAGGAAGGGAAGAGGCCGGGAGGCCTGGGGCCCAGGGGAGCACCCCGCACGCCAGTCTCCTCACGCGAGGGGCTTGACACGCGATGGGAAGGCGGCTGCCGGGTCTCCTCCCCCATCGAGCAGTCAGGGGCTCAGAGTCCCAGCCTCTGCCTGACTCCATCCTCCACTCCCTGCTGCCTGTCAGTCCATCTGTCCCTTGAAGGACAGCTGCCTGCCTCCCTGTTCTGCTTCCTGGACGTCACTGTGTCTGTCCGTCAGCCATGGTGTTGCCTGTCTGTCTGCCTGTTGGTCACCAGGCCTCTTGTGGGTCAGACTGGCCATCCATCTGTCTGCCAGCTTATCCGTTGGTCTTCCTCTCTGCCCATGAAGTCTGTCTGTCCTCTCAGTGGTCAGATGAGTCCACCACCTTGAGTCTCCTGGCACGCTGTCATCACGCCTGTCAGTTAACTCTGCCTACTGTCTACCGGGCAGTTGCTTGGTCCTACCATCCTGTCTGCCCGTCCATCCACCTCTCTCTCTCTCTCTCTCTCTCTCTCTCTCTCCACTGCCCCCTTGTTATCTTGTTATTCTTTGGCTCTTTGCCCATGGATTACCCATCACCAAAAGCCACCCCTGGAGGCCATGGGCCAGGGTACAGCAGGGAGGCCAGCCCCCCTGAACCCTCTCGCCTCCGCCCGGCCCCTCTCAGCCTCCAGGGCTGGGCAACCCCCTTGTTGGCTCCACCCTCCTCTCCCAGCCCCGTAGTGCTAAAGATTTAGCTAAGTGTATTTGGGGAAGAGTAGGTTCAAATTAATGGTGAAAATAAGGTTTTATGATTCCATTTCAGTTTTATTCCTCGACTGATTTTCTCCATTACGACCGCGCGGCAATTGAGAGCGGCTGTTCTCTGCAGTATTTATGGTAATACAGGTTAATTCTGAGTTCGAGGAGCTCAATTAGCAAATTCATGGACAAGGGGGTCTGTTCGGCTTCTCTTGTGAGGCCCGATGATTCATTAGCCACGGGAGATGCTGGGGCTCCTGTCCGCATACAAAACGCCGGCCGCGTTCTGCCGTGTGTGGTGCCGGGCTCAGAACCGGCGCCCAGGGAGCCCTGCGTCCTTGTTCCCTGGACCCGCCCCGGTGCCTGGCACGGGGGGCGGGGGGGCTCCGGCTCTGTTTGGCACTCAGCTCGGGGCACCTGGTAGGCGTCTCTAAACATTGAATAAATCAATTAATCACGTCATCCCCAGGGCCAGGCATGGAGCCTGGAACAGAGGAGGTTTCTAATGTTCACTGACGAAACGGATCCCCCCCAACCCTGTGCCTAATGTGGGGTTGCCACATAGTAAGCTCTGGACAGCTGATTCACCATGAATGAATGAATGAACGAACAAATGAATGAATGAATGAACGAATGAATGAATGAATGAATGAATGGTGCTGGTCTTCTCCAGCTACAAAGCTACCCAGATCCAAAGAATCCCACCCCCAGGGCGACTGAAATAAACAAGACTTCAAGGCAGGGCCTAATCCCGAAGGCCAGGAGCTGGAGAAGATGCTCCAGACTTCAAAAGCCAGAGCGGCCGCTCCCAGTTTCATGGCTTTGGGGTTCCCTGGGCTGGGCGCCCAGGTTGGGTAGAAGTGCTGCAGGTAGCACCCATCTGTCCTCGGCTAGGTGCCCAGCCCTGATTCCCAAGAGAGGGGAGCTGGACAGGCAGAGGAACCTCCTTCTTCTAATGCCTTCCAAAGACTGGCCTCTTGGGAATTAGAGGAAATTAGTCTCCTTTTGCAAATGTGGAAACTGAAGCCCAGAGAGGGAAAGTGCCTTACCCAATGACACACAGCAAGTTAGTAGTTGAGCCAAAATTAGAAGTCAGGTCTTCTGTGTTTTCTCCTTTCCAGCCTGCTGCCGCCCAGCCCCATCTTTTGTCCTTGCTGGACCTCTGATTTCCTATACCCACGCCTTCCCCAGAGGGCAGAAGCACGACCATATTCCTGCCATGTGTGTCCCTCACTGGCTTCTCCCCAGTCTTCCCAACAGCCCCATGGGGAGAGATCCACCTGGCCCCGACTTCAGGCGGAAACCTTAGTCTGAGAGTCAACTTGACTTGCCCCAGGTCGCGCCGTGAGTGAGGGCTGGAGTCAGAGGCAGGATTCCAGCCCAGTCCATTCTGCACCCAAGCCCTGTCCACACCCGCTGGGCACTGCCCTCCGCCCCCTTGCTTGAGCCTGTCCATCTGCAGCCCGCCAGCTGTGTTCCAGGCCCCTAGAGCGACAGCTCCCGCCCAGGCAGGCAAACCAGGCAGCCAGCAGGGTCCCCTCTCCGCGCTGGAGCCAGAGCCGTGACAGGGAGACCACGAAAGGCCCAGCCCAGGGGCGGCGAGGCCGGGCCCAGGCTGCTCCTGCCCACCAGGGGGCCGGTCAGTGTGCGCGCTGGCCTCTCAGTGACATGAGGTTGACACTTCACTCGCAGCTTGTCTCTCCCAAGAAGTGGCCCTGGGGCGGCGGTGGGGGGGCTCGCAGGATGTGACAGCCAGGCCTGAGAGGCCGCCTGGTGTGCCGGCCTCCTCCTAGAGGCTGCGCAGGACAGCAGATGAGGCCCAGCCCGACGGTGGAGGCTGGGGAGTGAGCGTGGCTGCTGTTGCTCCGGAGGGTTTGTGCGTGCCAGGCGCCACACCAAGCACTGCGCGCATGACCCGTCCTTGTCCTTCACGGCTGTGTGTGAGCCAGGCACGGGGAATAGCCCTAGTGTACAGCCAGGGAAACTGAGGCCTGGGGACATCAAATTGATCGTCCCAGTCCCATGAACAGCGGCAGTGGAGGACTGAGTTCTGTTTCACCGCAGATCCCTCCCCTCAGAGTCCACTCTCATGAGTCTCAGCTGGAAAATCTAGGTCAGCGGGGCGTGGTGGCACACATCTGGAATCCCAGTACTTGGGAGGCTGAGAAAGGAGGATTGCAGGTCCAAGGCCAGCCTCAGCAACTTAGCAAGGCCCTCAGCAACTTAGTGAGTCTTTCTTTCTTTTTTTCTTTCTTTCTTTTTCTTTCTTTTTTTCTTTCTTTTTTTCTTTCTTTTTTTCTTTCTTTTTTTCTTTCTTTCTTTCTTTCTTTCTTTCTTTCTTTCTTTCTTCCTTCCTTCCTTCCTTCCTTCCTTCCTTCCTTCCTTCCTTCTTCCTTCCTTCCTTCCTTCCTTCCTTCCTTCCTTCCTTTCTTTCTTCTTTCTTTCTTTCTCATACTGGGGATTAAACCCGGGGGCATTCTACCTCCGAACTACACCCCCAGCCCTATTTTATTTTTTTATTTTGAAACAGGGTCTTACTAGGTTGATGAGAGTCTCACTACTTGCTGAGGTTATCCTCGAACCTGAGATCCTCCTGTCTCCGCTTCCCAAGTACTGGGATTATAGGTGTGTGCCACCATGCCCAGCTTAAGACCCTGTTTCAAAGTAAAAAGATAAAATAGGGCTGGGGGTACATCTTGGAGGTAGAATGCCCCTGGGTTCAATCCCAGTACCACAATTTTTTTATTTAAAAAATGAAAAATCTGTCATGTAAGGCTGGCTCCTGCTTTCTAGGAACATCCTCCTGGGTCTTGGTGAGGCTGAGGGACAGCCCCTGGCCGGGCAGCCAACCCTGCCTCTCCCAGGACTCCCTCCTGGTGACCCTGGGCAAGGGGCTCAACCCCTTTGATCTTGACCGTGACCTCCTTAGGATGGAGATTTCACGCAGGCCAGCCTGAAAGGATGACCCTGGGCCCAGGGCCCCTCCTCCTGCTCTGATTTCCTGGGCCACGGGCCTGGTAGGGACAAATGTCTCCATTTCAGATGGTCGCACAGTGTGGCGTGGGACAGAGCCAGTGGAGCCCTCATCCCTCCCGGGGGTCAGAGGCCCAGAGAGCAAAGTGACTTGCTCCAGGTCACACAGCCATTAGCATACGCCAAAGGAGTTCCCGCCCAGCACCTTCCACCACACGGTGACTGCAGCCATACAGATATTCAAAAAAAACTTAAGAGCTTTACCTTGGGCCCTTGTTTTTGACTTTTCTTTCATTCTTTCTTTATTCCTTTTCTTTGAAGTAAAATAGCACATTGGGGTTCTTAGAAACTCCCTCTTTTTTTTTTTTTTTGTTCTTTTAAACAAAAAATAAGCAAATTCGATCTGGGGATCCTGAAGACAGGAATGGCATCTCACCCCCCCTCCCCGGACCCTGTGGCTGTCTCCCTGAGTCCCCAGCGGCCGGCACGTCATGGAAGGCCCGGCGGGGGAACTCGCTGGACCAGCTGCTGCATAAACAGCGAGAGACTTCAGACAGACTGGAAAATCAGGCACCACTTCAAAGGCCTGGTGACAGGCGGCAGCGTCGGTGGGAGCACCGAGGTGGCCTCCCCTGACGACCAGCGTGAGCGGGAGGCCGGACGGCTGCTGTGTTCTTGCTGAGTAGCAGCAGACAGAAGGACGGGCGCCGCCTCCCCCACCAGGAAGAGCTGTTACAATATTTGTCAACCCCGAGCTCCGGGGAGGCCCCCCAGCCGCTGGCGGTCTGTGCGGGGAGAGCGAGCACCAGCCTGGGGTCGGGATGGACGGGCCTGGCCCTTCCCAAAGCCTCGCCGCGCCGCCGTGCAGGCCGCGGCCCGGGACAGAGGGCTGGGCGCTGGGAGCCGGGTGGCCCTGCCCGGCTGCCATGGAGGTGCAGAAAGGAAGGGTCCCTTCTGTGTGCCAGGCAGCACGCGGGCACAGAGAACCGTGGGGCGACGGCGCCTCTCCTTGGCAGGTGAGAGAGCCAGACACGCAACAAGAAGCCTCTGGGAAGGACGGGCGGAGAGAGTGTCCGAGTGAGTGTGTGCACGCGTGCTTGTGTGTGCGTGTGCGCGCGCACCCAGGCGCCTGTGTCTCTTAGCAGCTCGTGCCTGGGAAAGAGGATTGTGGACTCACTTGTCCCCCCCACCCCGTGTCACCCCCACCTCCTCCATTCGCTCTCCCCCTGCCCCTTCAGAGGGACCTTGGGGTGAAATGACCCCGGCTCCTAGCCTGCGTGACCTCAGACAAGGGACCGCACCTCTCTGAGCCTCAGCTTCCTGGTCTGTGACATGGGACGCTGTCACCAGCCTCCGTGGAAAGGTGGAGCCCATGCAAGGCCCGGCCTCCACAGCTCATTCCCTCCCTCCCTCCTCTTCTCCCCTCCCCAGCACCTCTCTGTGCCTCTGTTTCCCCTTCTGTGGAGTGGGGTCTGATGTTATGTACCTCTGAAGTGGATAATGAGGATTAAGAAAAATAGGTTAGAGCCGGGCGTGGTGGCGCACACTTGTAATCCCAGTACTTTGGGAGGCGGAGACCGGAGGATCCGGGTTCGCGGCCAGCCTCAGCTCGCTCTCTCCCTGTCTCTCTCTCTCTCCTTAGTGAGGCCCTCCACAACTTCGTGAGACCCGGTTTCAAAATAAGTATAAAAAATAGAGCTGGGGGCGTAGCGCGGAGGTAGAACGCCCCTGCGTTCAATCCCCGGTACCGCAAAAAAAAAAAAAAGAAAGAAAAATAGGTTAAAGTGGGGCCTGTGGTTTCCACACTCACTGACCATGGGAACCTTATCTTCCAAATACCAGGAACATCCTCTAATCCCAGTACTTGGGAGGCTGAGACAGGAGGATCACAGGTTCGGGGCCAGCCTCAGCAACTTGTTGACACCCTGTTTCAAAATGAAAATAAAATAAAATAGGGCTGGGCATGTGGATTGGAGGTAGAACATTCCTGGGTTCAATCCCCAGTACCAGCCTCAAAAAAGAGCTGGTTAGAGGCTACTGGTGGTATGGAGGGACAAGGGATCCGAGGCCAAGGTATGATGGTAAAGATTGCACTGGGTGGGGGCGGGGGAGGATGCTGGCATCAGAGAAGGCCCCTGAGCCTGGGGTCTCAGGGGACCCCTTCTTTAGAGCTCCCACTGCCGAGGGATAAGCCAGCCCCGTGGCTGGTGGTCACGTGCATCCCGTGGCTCTGGGCCTGGCTGGCTCCGTGTTGCGGCGACTCAGGCAGCTGCCACCCCCACCACCCCAGCCCTTTGATGTGACAAAGATGGAGACACACACACGCCCGACAATTAATTAATTGTGACTTTCACCGCACAGCAGCCGCTTCCTATTGATCTCCTCCCGTCTGGAGTGAGAGAGACAATTAGGAAGGAGCGCAGCAGCAGCAGCTAATTACCCACAGAATGGAAACCGTGCCTTTCAATTTATTAAACTTTTATCACCAAAATAACCTGGTCGCCCCCTCCTGCTGAGATCCAAGGGGGGTGCTCTGGAACAGCGCCCCCAGCTAGCCCTTCACAGATGCCGAAAGCCCCAGGAAATCATGGCTGCCTCACTGCCGAGGGAGACCTCCCCGCACACACCTGGGCTCTGGAGACCCGAGTGGGAGCTGCGTCGTGGGAACCAGCCCCCGCGGAGACCAGGCAGACACCAGACGTGGCCTGGGAATGTCCTAGCTGCGCTGCAAAGACCCGTGCAGGTCAGCTGAGCCGGCCCTCTGCCCACAGAGCAGTGAACGCGAGCAGGGTCGGGAGCCCTACAGCTCAGAGAGGTGAGGCCTCTTGCTCAAGGCTGCACAGCAGTACCTGCTAAAGCCCAGGCTCTGCTCTCTGAGTCTCTTGCTGCCTAGCCCGAGGCAAGTGAGGTCCCTTCTGAAGCTCCCGTTGTCCTACCTGTAATCTGGAGGTGATGTACCTACCATGCAGGGACATCGTGAATATTTAGATTAAAAGAACCCACACAACCTTCTGGCCCTGCTCAAAGCAAGCTGCCATTGCCACCAGCGACGGGGAAACTGAGGCCGGGGATGGGTCACTCACTCAGGCCAGCACGCGGGCTGCAGCCGGAGCAGGGGAGGCCTGCCAGCTCTTTCCATTTCATGAGCATCTCTAAGTGCAGACTGGCCCTGCCTCCTGCTGGGGGGGCTGAACCATTCACCCACCAGCAGGACTTTGACGCCTTTAGATCAGCCTGGCTCTTGGGACACTGACTGGTATCCTAAGGAGATCTCCCCACAAGCCCACCAGGAAAACTGTGACACCCTGGGGGAGAAGGTGGCACGTGTTGAGCCGGGTCTCCAGGCCCCCACGCCGTGCCCTCTCCCAGGCCTGGGCAGAACTAGTGCCCCTGGTCTGGCTCTGAAAGTGGCTTGGAACCTGCACCTGCGTCCAGCCCATGAGCCTTTGCGTCCGGTCCTCACCATCAATGTGGACCCCACCTCCAGAAAGCCCCTGCAGCCTGGCCCTTCCAGGACGTGGGGGATGAGGGAGATGGCTGATCCCACCAGCCCCGGTATGTGCCAGCTTCCACCGGCTTTCTGATAACTTCCTGCCTGTCAGAGGCAAGAAGCTGGAGAAGCCGGGCGTGGGAGGGCTGCTCAGAAGTCCTCTCCCAGGGAAACAACAGCTGAGCCAAGGACCTTTTACCCAGAGGCCCCCTGTGCCCTCACTCCAAGACCCCATGAGTGCCAGTAACAGCCGTGCAGTGTGGACAGCAGGTGCCATGCTGTGTACCCAGTGGCGGGGGGCCCAGCAGCCCTTGCCAGGCAACCCTGGGCTCCTGCTTACTTTTTTTTTTTTTTTTTTGGATACTGGGGATTGAACCCAGGGACATTCTACCTCTGAGCTACACCCCCAGCCCTATTTTTTTATTCTTTATTTTGAAACAGGGTCTCACTAAGTTGCAGAGGGCCTCACTAAGTAGCTGAAGCTGGCCGTGAACCCGGATCCTCTTGTCTCAGCCTCCCAAGTACTGGGATTACAAGTGTGTGCCACCATGCCCGGTTCCTGCTTACTTCTGGTCCAAGCTCCCTCTTCAGTCTCATTCTTCTCACTAATGTTACAGATTCCCCAAGCAAGCACTCTACATTGCTTGGATAAATAATATCTGGTATTTCGTGAGCACTTACTATATGCTTGGCACTGTTCTAAAGACTTAATTTAACCCTCCCCATAATCACATGAGGTGCTTTCTAGTACTGTGCCCATTTCATAGCTGGGTACACAGAGCCACAGAGAGGTGCAGTGACTCTTCTGCTATGGCACAGCCAGCGAGGCAGGTCGTGGCACTGAACCCCAGGCTGTCTGGGATGCTTCTCGGGCAGGTGGCTGCCTTCGCTGGCTTGAAGAGCCAGAGCGTAGCAAGTCGCAGGAAGCCGGGTAGCTCTGACACAGTGCACTACCTGAGAGGCCAGTCTTGGTCACTCAGACTGGATGTATTCTGGAGGGAGGACTCTTATTTTCACCTGTAAGAGGAGCTCATCTTAATACATTCTGAAGGAAAATCCCAATTCTGGAAGCAGGGGTAGGAGGGACCAGAGGAGGTAACGGTAATGGGAGGTTTAAAGTACTCAGAGACTAAGCGAGGGAGAGGCAGGCGGAGTCTCGTGGGTGGAGAGGAGAGGGCTTCCTGGAGGGGGCAGTGCATTCTAAATTAGCCTGGAGGAGCAGGCGGGTTTGGGCTATGGAGAGAGCGAGGATCCGGGTCTATGGGGTATGGAGCCGAGGGGCAGCGGATGGCCAGTGGCTGTGGCTGGGTGGGATCCGGCTCCAGCTCACGCGGACCTTGGGACCTGTGGATTCCGGCAAAGCTCTCATGAAAGCAGGGAGTTTGTACACCTCTGCTCAAGGCAGCGTTATTTGCAATAGCCCAAAGGTGGACATAACCCAGTGTCCATCAGTGGATGGATGGATGGATGGATGGATGGATGGATGGATGGATGGATAAAATCTGGCTATACCTACCATGGGATTTTTTCTGCTTTTAAAAGGAAGGGAAGCCAAGTGTGGTAGCACATGCCTGTATCCTAGTACTTGGGAGGCTGAGACAGGAGGATCGCAGGTTTGAGGACAGCCTCAGCAACGTAGCAAGACTCTTGGCAACCTAGTGAGACCCTGTCTCTAAACAAAATAAATAAAAAGGTCTAGAAGTGTAGCTCAGAGGCAGAATGCCCCTGGGTTCAATCCAAAGTGCCGCAAAAAATAAAAATTAAAAATTAAAAAGGAAGGGAATTCTGATAGGTGCTATAATATGGGTGAACCCTGTGGACACCATGCTATGTGACATAAGCCAGTCACAAAAGGACAAATGATGTATGATCCCACTTTTTGAGGGACCTAGAAAAGACAAATTCATAGACAGAAAGTAGGATGGTGCTTATCAGGGGCGGGGGGGACGGGCACCGAGGTTGAGTGTGGAAAGATGCGGACGTCCTGGAGATGGACGGTGGTGATAGTTACACAATAATGCGAATCTTCTTAATCCTGCTGAACTGTACCTTTAAAATGCTTAAAGTGGCAACTTTTATGTTACATATATTTTACCACAATAAGAAGTAATAGTGGATCTGAAAGGTCAGGTTGGGGTTGGAGACATCAAAAGAGTGGGAGACATGGCCAAGCCACAAGGAGCAGGGAAGTTTTAAAGTCTGAGGACAACAAACCCCAACTCCAAACAGCACAGTGAATCCAGGCGCTGAGCCAGCCCGGCCCAGCCTCCAGGCTGACCTCGGACGGTTCTTAGCCACGTGGTTTTAAGCAAGTCGCCTGCCCTGTGGTGGCCTCCGTTTGCTCACCTGTAAAACAGATAATACCAGTTATTTTGTGTGCGTGCGTGCGTGTGTGTGTGTGTGTGTGTGTGTGTGTGTGTGTTGCTGGGGATTGAACCCAGGGGCACTGAGCCACACACCCCCAGCCATTTTTATTTTTATTTGGAAACAGGGTCTCACTAAGTTGCTAAAGGTCTTACAAAGTTGCTGAGGCTGGCCTCGAACCTACGATCCTCCTGCCTCAGCCTCCCAAGTACTGGGATGACAGGTGTGCACCACTGCACTCAGCTATTTCATGGTTTTTGCAAGGACCAAATGAGACCATGAGAACAATTGTTTATTGAGCAACTACTCCATGCCAGGCACTGAGTAAAGCACTTAGCACTTATTAACACACTCAAACTCCACATCAATCTTAGGAAGATGTACTTTCCTTGTCCCATTTTACAGATGAGAAAATTAAGATTTGAGGAGAGAAGATGCCTATTCCATAGTTACCCAGTGGGTTGTAGGGAACTGGGAGGCAGACCTGGGTCATGAGAAGAGCCTGTGAGCACTGAGAAGGTGAGTCACTGCTGCCACCTCTGCCCTCCTCCTCTGAGAAGTCTCCCAAGATTGCTGCACTGGGGTGATGCTGGTCTTAACCTCCACTGGTTTCTGTGTGTCTCTGGTGGCCGTGACCTGCTCAGTCCAGGAGTTATTTCTGTGTCTGCTTCCCCTGACTGGAGTGTGCGCTCTCCAGAGACGGACCTGCGTGTTTTTCATTTGAGAATTCCCATGACCAGCCTGGAAGGCACAGAACCCATGCAGCCTGGGCAGAGTTGGGGAGCGCAGCAGAGGTCAGGACCCTGGACAGCGCAGCCGGGGCCCGGCTAGGGCTGGTGCCCGAGGGTTCCTTCTATAAGGATTTGCAATGGCAATGACAGCTCTGCTAGTGGAAAGGAAGAGGAGGAGGAGGGCAATGGAGACCAGGGATGAACAATTTCTACGTAAGGACCTTTCTGTATTGCCCCCCGCCACAGCGCCCTGTCAGTCAGGATAAGCTAGGTCTCACTGCACAAGGAACGCCACGGGGTTTGCTCGTCGCTCCTGGCCATTCGGCTGCTGTGGCCCCACCTTTGACCACGCAAGGCCTCCTGGACCTCAGCAGCGGAGCAGGAGCGGGCTGCGCATGTGCACACCAGCCCTGTGGGGCGGGGGCGGGGTGGGGGTGTGCCAACCTCCTGCCTCTGGGTGCACAGGATCTTTCACTATCTCTAGACCAGACCACACGTGACAACATTTCACTCTCCCGGCAGTTCCTAAATACCCACAGTCCTGGGGGAGTCAGTAGAGTAGAGGCTGAGGGTGTGGACTCTGGAGTCGTCTGCATCCAGAGCCCAGTTCCACTGCTAAACAAGTAAAAGCCCTGCTCTGTAAGTAGTGAGCTCTCCTTCACGGGAGGCATACAAGCAGAAGTTGGATGGCCACTTTGGACATCATTACCACACGAGTGTGTGATCTCTTCCAAAGGATATTTACATTTTATTTTATTTTTAGTTATGTTTTATGGAGGCAACGTTTATAGACAGTGGAATGAATGGAACTTACATGTACCATTTGATGACATTTTGACTAATGTCTACACTCTTGTAACTAACACCCCAGCCATGATGTAAAATATTTCTCTATCCTCCCAAAATTGCCTCAGGCCTCTTTCCCAGTGTCCCCATTCCTGTACTTCTTTATTTGTTTATTTTTGGTACTGGAGATTGTACCCAGGGGTGTTCTATCTCTGAGCTGCACTCCCAGCCCTTTTTATTTTTTATTACTTTTGAAATAGGGTCTCACTAAGTTGCTGAGGGTCTCACTAAGTTGCTGAGGCTGGCTTTGAACCTGCTATCCTCCTGTCTCAGCTTCCCAAGTTCTGGGCTTACAGGCGTTCATACCACCCCAGCCCTATTTATTCCTGTACTTTAAAAGAGGCCGGGGATAAGGGCACGGGTAGATTTCCAGCAGGGCCAGGACAAGGGTGGCAGGTGAGGAAGCCTGCTTTGAAGCCAGGTCACCTCTAGCTTGGTTTACAGAGATCACAAATGGAATAAGGTTTTAAGGAAGCACGCACTTGCTGTCAGGGACAATTCTGCATTTGCACCATCCTGAGAGTCAGTGCCTCCTTAAATTGTGTTCCTGGGAGCCTCACTCTCCTTACTGTAGTCTGGGTCGGGATTTCTGGCCTGGCAGGAGGGGTGGTAGTGGAGCTGGGAAGAGGAGGGTCCTTCCTGGGGCCTTTCACCTCTCATACCACCAGCTGGCCACACCCCTGGTGCAGGCCTGGGACGCTGTGGGCACCTCTCCACACTTCTAATAAGAGTCCCCACTTACTGAACACCTTAGTGCCAGACCGTGTTACTGCCCAGGTCTCAGGGGAAGCCTGAACCAGGTGCATGGCCATCCCCCATTACAGAAAATCGAGGCCCAGGAAGGCAAAGGGACTCACCCAAGGTCACCCAGTGCGGACAGTGGCCTTGGGGTTCACAGCCCGTTTCTCCCCCAGCCCTGCTCCGTGCTCCACGCAAGGACGGCAGGTTGATCCCGAAGGTGAGCGGCACCCCTATTCTTGCTCTGACCCTTCAGCCCCTCTAAACCTGGGGGACACCCCGCCCCCGCCTGTCCCTCTACAACTGCGCGCAGCTTCCGGCTGACAGCCCTTCCCGAGCCGCGAGGGGTTCATTTGCATACTACGGGCTCATTTGCATACTACTTAGGAAAAGCCTCCGCTTTTCCCACCTGCAGCAAACTCCAGGCTGATTAGTTCTCCCCACATCGGAGAGTTAATTACCCTCCCGCGTCGACCGGGTGTTTATTTGTAATCAGCAGAGGGCTGGGGAGGGGGACACGGCAGGAGCAGCTGTCGTTAGCCCGAATTCCAGAGCAGCTCGGCGGGAGGAAGCCAGGGCCGGCCTGCAGCACAGACCTCGGCCATCCCGCCCTGCCCCAGCTCAGGGGAGCGACACAGGTCGGTCACACCTCGGGTTAGGTGACCCAGCGGGCGGCTGGCGGGGCAGACATCACTGCGAGCTCAGAACCTCGCTAAGGAAACGCAGTGGCAGGGACCCAGGACCCCAAGAAGGGGCCATCGAGGGCGGACTGGTGGGCCAAGCCCTGACCCCAGAGACAGAGACACCATCAGCTCTGTGTGCGACACAGGTGACTCACTGCTCTCCCTGCACCTCCACTTCCCCACCAGTTAATGGGGGATGACGACAGAAGCCCCGCCTCCACCCCAGGGAAATGTCATGAGTCAGGCGGGAGCCATGAAAAACATAGATCTCTACTTAGATGTAAGAAATGTGTCTGTATTCCAAGGTAGGAAGTGGCCTCAGCCCCTGGGGAGATTTAATGGCCTTCCCTCCCTCCTACTCCCAGCAAACCTGGCCTGTCCCTCTAGCTAGGCCT
Organism: Glis glis; assembly: GCA_004027185.1. NCBI lineage: Eukaryota > Metazoa > Chordata > Mammalia > Rodentia > Gliridae > Glis > Glis glis. Next base: position 50,455 of record PVJS01003164.1, read on the forward strand.
TGCTGGAGCCTCGCGGTCTTCTTCCCACCTGCCGAATTCAGGGCTGGGGATGCAACTTAGGGGTTGAGCGCTTGCCTAGATACAGGAGCATAAACTTTTTTTTTTAATATATGAAATAAAATTCCCACTTGCCAAATGCTAAAAGGTTATATCCAAAGGTCCAGGTGGGTCCGGCCAACATGCCAAGGTTGGAAGACCCTTAGTCACCATCAGAACCCCAGAAAGGGCTGGGCTGCCTACTTCAGATCCCCCAGGCACCTGTTAAAAATGCAGCCCCCCCCCCGCAGAGATTCTAGTGCAGCAGGTAGGGGTCAGTTCAACAATGTCCTTTTTCTTTTTGGGGGTGGAGGGCTATTGAGCATTGAACCCAGGGGCGTTCTACCTCTGAGCCACACCCCAGCCCTTTTTATTTTTTATTTTGAAACAAGGTCTCACTAAGTTGCTGGCTTCGAACCCATGATCCTCCTGTCTCAGCCTCCCGAGTGCTGGGATTACAGGTGTGCGTGACCACCATGGGCTCAGCAGTGTCATTCCTAACCAGCCTTCCCAGTGACTGCCCCACAGGAACAGCTGCCCTGGCCCCACTACCCCCCTCTACAGATGGGGAGACTGAGGCTCTGGGCGTGATTGGTTCAAGGACACCCAGGAGAGTTGGGAATAGAACCAAGGCCCCTCCTCCAGCCCATGCTGCCTCTCCTGATAAAAAGCACAGAACAGGGACAGACGCCCCAGATGCAGCCTGCCGTGGCGAGGTCATGTGAGGGAGCTGAGCCGGGGTTCCTGGCAACCCACAGCTACAGTGATCTTGGACCATAAGTGAGTGTCTGAGGCTCCAACTCCCCTGGGGGGGGGCAGGGAGGAGCACCCCATTCCCAACCCTCCCCATCAGGACAGCTCTTTCCAGGAGGCCATGGGGGAGGGGGAACTAGTTCCTTATAGGTTGCCTGACCTATGTAGGCAGCCAGAGAAAATACAGGACAAAGAATTGTTTTTTTCATTAATTAATTAATTAATTAATTAATTAATTTTGCGGTGCTAGGGATTGAACCCAGGGGAATTCTACCTCCGAGCTACACGCCCAGCCCTATTTTTTATTCTTTATTTTGAAACAGGGTCTCACTAAGTTGCAGAGGGCCTCACTAAGTAGCTGAGGCTGGCTACATACCTGCGATCCTCCTGTCTCAGCCTCCCAAGTACTGGGATTACAAGCATGCGCCACCACGCCCGGCTCAAAAAATTGTTTCAGTTAAGTATATCCCATGCACACTGCTATTTTTCTGTATTTCAAACTGAACTAGGCACCCTATATTGTGTGTGTGTGTGTGTGTGTGTGTGTGCTACTGGGGATTGAAGCCAGGGGCATTCTACCTCTGAGCTACATCCCCAGCCCTTTCTAGTTTTTACTTTGAAACAGAGACTTGCTAAGTTGCTGAGGCTGGCCTTGAACCTGTGATCCTCCTATCTCAGCCTCCCAAGTACTGGGAATTACAGGCATGTGCCACCATGCCTGACTTTTTCCCCCTTGTATGCTTATTTGTTAAATCTGGCAACCCTAGTCCCACAAGCAAAGCACTGCCCCTCTCTGAACCTCCGTTTCTTCATCTTTGGAAAGAACCAGAATGCCACCCTGTAAAGAGACTGAGAAGACCACGTGAAACGCCCGGCACAGGGGAGGTAAATTTGCCAAGTGGCTACATCCTGCCTCAGAGTCCTATGCCCCATACTTCGATGTCCTGCCCGCCCTCCCTGCTCCACGTTGCTCCTCTAAACCCTGGTCTGCAGCATGCCCGTGGAAGATCTTCAGAAAGACAGCCCACACGGTGGAAAGATCTCTACTTCTCACTGGCTGTGTGGCCTTGTGGGACTCGCTTAACCTCTCTGAGCCTCAGTTGCCTCATCTGTAAAGGGGGCGCTGTCGGAGTGCCAGCTCCCTGGAGTTTGACGGTGAAATGAGACAGTGTGTTGAGCGCACAGTAGGCTCCCCAGTCTGCCTGCTAACACCTTGAAAACATGGGGTGCAGCATCCGTTCAGACCTTCCGGGAGGGGACGCTGCTTGCTCCACAGAGGACAGGATGGCCGCAGTGGGATTTCAGGTGCCGTCTTGGGCAAATGAGGGGGTCACCTCAGCATGGGGGGGGCAAATGGGGGGGTCACCCCGGCTACTTTCCTGGGACCCCTCTGCCCAGTGAGCTCTGAGGGAGCTGGCCGTCTTCCTGTCCCTGACTTTGGGGTCCCGCAGGCCTCGCAGGGTAGAGGGAGCCCACGCCTGCCTGTGCGCTCCCACCGCAGCCCTGTTTGTTCTCCAAACTCTCTCCTAATCCCCTTAATCTTCTTACATCTCACCTGCCTGCACACGGGGCTTCCAGCTGCCGGCACGTGGCCACTCTCCAGGGCTGGCGGTTCCCTGGGGGCGTCCAGGACGCTGGCTTCCAGCTGGGGCAAGACGGGGCCAGCGGCTTCGTTTCTTCCAGTGTTTCTTCAGCCCCCCCCCCGAAATCACTTTTCCCTTGTTTTCCCTTTTTTTACATTTTCTTTCCCAAATGTCTCAACAGGTCGTGGTGCATGGGCTCTCTGAGTGACAGGTGGGGAGGAGGAGGAGCTGGTTGCCGCGTGCCACCACAGACAGGCGACACTGCCCTCCTGCGTCTGCACCCCCAGCTGGCCGAGGTCAGTTATCACCTTCAAAGAGACACAGATGCTGAATTTGGACCCAGGCTGCCTTCCGTCCTCAACAAATGGTTGGCCATTTACAGCACCCTCTGTGTTTCCTAAGACAATGCCAAGACGCCCTCTTATCTGCGGAGGTCAAGAATGTACGCCGGCCAGAGAGGAAGGCAGGTGGCAGGCTCCGTCAGGACAGCTCCCTCCGGATCCCAGTCCCCACTGCTTGCCAGGGAAGCCCTGGTCTTCCTGGGAGGGGTGGAGGGGCCGGGGGGGGGCAGATTTAGCAAGCAACACTGGCCGAGGAATCTCCACAGTGAAGAGCAGAGAGAAGGGGGCTGGGGAGAGAAGAAAGGATGGTCACGCAGGGGGGCCAGGGTTTTGGGAGACGGGGGAGCTGAAGAGAGAGGTCCTGGTCCATGGAGGGGAGAGAGCAAGGCAGATTGGTGTGAACTCTGCCTACTTCGTGGTGTTAAAACCACAGCAGAATCCAGCGCACCTGTCCCTGGGGCAGGCGGGGCCGAGGGCTGTTGCATGAATGTTCTTAGCAGCTCTATTTATCATGGCCAAAGCACCCCGCAGTGGGAGCATGGATAAACAAACACGCAGGACGCACGCACAGGTGTGTGTGTCAGAAGCCAGACATGAACAGTGCGGTGCGATTCCATGTACACGGAGTTCAAGAAAGAGCTGGCGGAAGTACGCAACAGCGGTAGAAAAGCAAGAGGTGCTGCTCGGGGGCAGAGGGGGCACTGCGGACTGGGGGGCGGGCTGCTTGCTGGGAGGGGAGGGGGACACTCAGCATGCTGGGGGCGGGGTATGCACATGAGAGCCATGGGCCAGGCACTAAGAAATGTGCATTTTACCTCAATTCATTTTTACAGTACTGGGGATTGAAGCCAGGGCCTCACACATACTAGGCAAGCACTCCACCACCGAGCCGCCTCCCCAGCCCTCCAACGGTAATGTTGACCTTATACAACGTCGGCCTAATGTGCTAATTTTGGAGCCCAAGCCTTGATGGAGATGTGACTCCACCATAAAGAATCTGAATAATATAGAAGTTATTTTTTGGTTATTCCTCAGACCCCGGACTCCACTGAGACTGGACCTGGTGGATAGTAACTTGGTGAGCACGTCTTTGGGGGTTCCCTCTCACCCACATTTCCTGCCTTCTCTCTGGGAGTCTGAGCTTTGTGGAACTGTAGGACGAGCCCAGCCCCCACCCGTGGGCTGAAGGTGTCCCTGTGGTGACATTCACAGGGCTTTTGCCAACCCACTTACTTTTCACTCTAACAACCGTGCATTACTATTGATGCCTCTCTTTCTCGGGAAGTGTTTATACCTGGTAACTGAAACCATCCAACAACCTGGAAATAAAGCCAGTAGATAACTGGTGTCCTTTCAAAGTCAAGATCCAAGGGTAGCTTAGAGCCCTCCGAGGGGTCATCCGACCCTCTAGGAGAACATCACTTGGCTTGACTTATTATCTACTATTGATTAGGGCCCAGACTCTCTAAAGATAGCTTTATTGACTGGTAGAAAACTGGTAAGTGAGCCAGGCACAGTGATGCACACCTGTAATGCCAGTAGTTGGGAGGCTGGAGCAGGAGGATGACAGGTTCAAGGACAGCCTCAGCAATGTAGTGAGACTCTCGGCAATTTAGTGAGACTCTCAGCAATTTAGTGAGACCCTGTTTCTAAATAAAAAATAAAAAGGGCTGGGGATGTAGCTTGGAGGTAGAATGCCTCTGGGTTCAATCCCCAGTGCCCAAACCAAAACAAAAAAAACCCAAAAACCTGAGAAGTTGCAAATTATTTTTGTCTAGTAGCAATGTAAATGATTTCTTTCCAATAGAAAAGATAACTCCAACTTTATGACTTTATTACAGAACATTAACCAGTTTTATATTTAACGTAGCAATCTTGGGAAATTTCCAGAATTCTTCTTATTATTGTTTGCCTGAGTCTCCCTCTCTCCTCTCTTTCTCCATATAGAAGGATATGCAAATTTTTATATCCTTCATTAAACTAGTTTTCTTATTATGCTTCTTCGTTCATTAACAAGCTACAAAAGTCGACGTGTTCTTGCTCTATAGCTATTCCTATAAGAATTGTGTGTTTCATATCTGGAAAATCTGGGAAGTTTTTCACAAGTACCTGACTTTCCCTCACACCAACCCTGCCCCTCTCTGTGTGACCTTGGGCCAATCTGTCTGTCTCTGGTCCTTCATTTCTTCATTAGTGAAATGGAGGAGGTCGGGCTAACCCTTCAGGTCATTTGCAATGCTACTGGACAAAAAAATAATTTGCAACTTATCAGTTTGCTTTGTTTTACTTTGGTTTTGGTACTGGGGATTGAACCCAGGGGCATTCGACCTCCAAGCTACACCCCCTTCCCCACCCTTTTTGATTTTATTTAGAAACAGAGTCTCATGGAGTTGCTGAGTCTGGCCTCAAATCTGCGATCCTCCTGTCTCGGCCTCCCAAGTACTGGGATTACAGGTGTGTCCTGTTTCGAACTCCTTTTGTTGGGAACTGAGGCTGACATGAGGGTCAAAGAAGTGGGACTCTGGAAGAGATGTTAGAGACCTTCTAGGGCAACCTGCCTGCCTCCCACCTGCTTCTCCTCCTTGGTAGATAGAGAAAGTGAGGCTCAAGCCGGGCGTGGTGGCACACGCTTGTAATCCCAGTACTTGGGAGGCTGAGACCGGAGGATCCGGGTTCGCGGCCAGCCTCAGCTACTTAGTGAGGCCCTCCACAACTTCGTGAGACCCGGTTTCAAAATAAAGGATAAAAAATAGGCCCAGGGGTCTAGCTCCGAGGTAGAACGCCCCTGGGTTCAATCCCTGGTACCGCACACACAAAAAAAAAGTGAGGCTCAGACTGGTTAGGTAGCCTGCCCAAGATCACACAGGTGTTGTTCATAGTGGTAACTTATTTCAGTCTGACAATACAAATGTCCTCATAGATTCATACAATCCCCCAGTAGCCCAGCGAGGAGTCTGAGTATTGCCTCCATTTTGCAGATAAGGAGACTAAGTCCCAGAGAAGGGCTGAGCCTTGCCCAAGGCCATAGAGTGAGTTTCATGTGGCTGAGCCAGGGACACTCCTGTACCCTGGTGAAGAAGAGAGCGGCTGGCAAGGAGGAGCTCCGGATCCCCGCCCTTCAGCCAAAGCAACCTTTTTGTACCTGTTTGATAGATGTCAAGCCACACAAAATTGCAGGTGAAAGCTGGGCGTGGTGGCACACACCTGTAATCCCAGCAACCCAGGAGGCTGAGGCAGGAGGCTCCCAAGTCTGAGGCCAGCCTGGGCAACCTAGTGAGATCCTGTCTCAAAACAAAAAATAAAAAGGGACCCTGGGCTCAGTCCTCAGTACTGGGGGGAAAAAAAGATTTCAGGTGAAAAGGAACCCCAAAAGCTTGCAGACCTGGCTCCAAACCATCCTTTATCTGTCACAAACACTTCTGCCTGCTCCTAGACAGGCTCAGCCCCTGTCAGGTACAGCAGCGCCCCTTCTCTCTCTCTCTTCCTCCTCTTCTCCTTCTCCCTCTGGCAGATTCTTAGGAAAAACAAAACATGCTCCTGGGAAGAAGAGGAAAGATGTGGTCAGCGCCGGCCTGATCACACTGCTCTCCAGCCGGGGATAGACACTGTCACTCGATCCAGAGACAACTGCTCTCAGGGTCCAAGCCAACGATGATGAAGCTCACTGTGCCGACAGGCAGTGAGCGCCCGTCAGTGAGAACTCATGCCTCCAGATGTTAACAGCACTGACTCTAGATGGTAGAGTTCATGGCTTTTGTTTCTGTTTAAATTTATTTATTAGCTGGGCGTGGTGGTGCACGCTTGTAATCCCAGTAGTTGGGAGGCTGAGACCGGAGGATCGCAGGTTCGCAGCCAGCCTCCGCAACTTAGTGAGACTCTGTTTCAAAATAAAGAATAAAAAATAGGGCTGGGGGTGGAGCTCGGAGGTAGAATGCCCCTGGCTTCAATCCCCAGTACCGCAATAAATAAATAAATAAACATAAAATAAAATTAAAAAGGCTGCGGGAGTAGCTCAGTGGTAGAATGTCCCTGGGTTCAATCCTCTGTGTGTGTGTGTGTGTGTATGTGTGTGTGTGTGTACACAGTTCTGTGTGTGTGTGTGTACACACTGCAGTGCTGGCGATCAACCCAGGGCCTTGTGCATGCTAGGCAAGCGCTCTGCCACTGAGCCACACTCCCAGCCCTATTGGTGTTTTTAAAAATGTTGATAAAAGCTAATGATTAAGTGTTCACCATATGCTAAGTGCTTTGCATGTGGATATCATTAACATGTTGTAATAATCTGATGAGGTAGAATCTTTTGTTCCCAATTTACAGAAAAGGAAACTGAGGGCCCAGGAGGTTAAGTAACTTCCCCCAGACACGCAAGTGGGAAGTGGAGGTCTAGAAACGATGGCCGCGCTTGCCTCCTCCCAGCGCTCTGTTCTTTCTTTCTTTGGATTTTCCAGACTTTGGGCGATGAATAAGTGTCGCTTTCATAATCCTGACAGAGGCCAGTGGGTTCTACTGGTTTGGGAACAGATTCCTTCTGCCCTGATGTCCTTTGACACCCCCTCGCTGTCCCGTCCCCTGTGCAGCTGTGGCCCCATGTCCCAGTCTTGCTGAGGTCGGCTCGAAATTTCCCGGCCATCTTCTTGCTGGGGTGGGGGTGGGAGTGGGGGGAGGGGAAGGGGAAGCGCCGCGGGAAGGGATGTGAAACTTGGCTGCAGCCAGCAGCGCGGTGGTGCGGGTGCGTCCCACCAGGGTCCCTGGGCCCAGGGCAGGAGCGTCCAGTTGGAGCTGGCAGCTGGAGGCAGGTGAGGCCAGAGCCCGAGGGGGGCAGGGAGGGAGGGTACAGCCCGCTGGTCCTGTGACAGGCCGGGGTGGAGGACACAGATCCAGGGTGAGTGGGGGGACCGAACCCCTTGGACCAGGACTTGGGGGAGGGTGGGAGGTGGTGACACACATTACTGGCCCCCGGAGTTCCTGGGTCCCAGCACCCCAAAACACAAGAAGCTGGGAAAAGGCTGGGGAGTCAGAGCCCAGTAGTGGGACCACAGTGGGGCTCGTGGGCAACGGGGCCGAGCCTGCAGGGGAGCAGGCACGTCTTTGCACGCACACAGCTCTGCCATCTGGGCGAGGGAGTGTTAATTAAACAAGGAGCAGGCGCTCGATAAATATTTGTTCAATGAAATCGATCGTCCGTGGGAGTGTATGAGCGCGTGTCTGGGGAGGGCGGGCGTCTATCTGGGGTCAGTGTGTGTGTCGTGTAGGCATGTGGGCAGGAGGCCTCATCCGTCTACCTGCGTGTGTGATGTGCGTGTGTCCAGGGGCGTGTGTGTATCGGTGTGAGTTTGGGTCCCGTGTGCACATGCGGGATCCTTGGAGCGGGATGGTCAGTGGACATCGAAGGTCCCCCAGTGCGCACTGGGGGAGGGCCACATGTGAGCACGTGTGCGTGAGCTGGGTGTGTGTGTGGCACAGACCCTCCGTGTCTCCACAGTGACACCATGGAGACCCCTCGGGGGTGGCTGGTGGCCTGCGTGCTGGCCGCGTCCCTGGCCTCTACGGTGAGCCAGAATGTGTGCCGCGCACCCAACGGGAAGGACGGGGCTGCAGGAAAACCCGGGCGGCCCGGGCGGCCAGGCCTCAAGGGGGAGCGAGGGGAGCCAGGTAAGCAGCCTCCTCTTGGACTCCTGCCTGCCCAGCCTCCGGGCGGAGGCTTGGGGTGACGTTGAGAGGCAGGTGTCCACCGGCCCCACACAAAGCCCCCCCAGTTCACACTTTGCCTCTGGGGCTGTGGGGGCTTCTCTCTGGGTCATGGCCCAGGCCCCCGGGCCTCTCTGCCTCCCCTCCTGCCTGGACCTCCTCCTCTAGCTTCCCTTTCTCCTCTGGACAGTGAGCCACTGTGAGCAGTGGGCGGGAAAGGTCTACAGCAGTGTCCAGTCCTTGGTCAGTGTCCAGCTAGCAGAATGGCAGGCCCAGATGCTCCACTCGTGAGCCCCTGCCTTGCTGTGCAACCTCAAGCAAGTTCCTGACCCTCTCTGAGCCTCAGTTCCTTCATCTATAAAATGGAGACATAATCCTGCCTAGCGCATAAAGAGGATCAGTGAACTGCGGCTCTCCTTTTGGCTTCCCTCCAGCACCCCAACTCTGTCCCTTCTTTTCCCTCTTCAGCCCTTTTAGGCTTCAGAAATTTTCATGTTCTAGAAAAATGTCAGGGGGTGATGGAGGAGGGAGGAGGTCACAACCAGAATGGGAAAGACAAGTCTCCCGTCATCCCCTGCGTCTCCCGGGCCACAGCCAACCAGGGACCCAGGTGGACTTTTGCACTAATTTGCTTCTGGGCATCTATACAAGGTCCCCAAGCCTCAAGAGGGGGTCAGTGGCCTGGGGTGTGGGGAGCACAGCCACGGGCAGGACACTCCAGAGCCGGTGACCTGACGCCCTCCCAAGGGCCTCCACACCTCTCTCCACTTTACAGAGCAGCAGAGGCTCAGGGAGGTTGAGACACTTGCCAGAGTCACACAGCCCATTAGAAGCAATATCATAGTCGGGCGTGGTGGCACACGCTTGTAATCCCAGTACTTGGGAGGCTGAGACCGGAGAATCCGGGTTTGCGGCCAGCCTCAGCTACTTAGCGAGGCCCTCCACAACTTAGTGAGACTCTGTTTCAAAAATAAAGAACAACAACAACAAAAAAAAAATAGGGCTGGGGGTGTGGCTCGGAGGTAGAATGCCCCTGGGTTCAATCCCTGGCACCACACGCACACAAAAAAGAAGCAATATCATGAAGGTGCAGGCATCCCCCTGCCCTCGTCCTCACAGCTGCCTGGGCCTCAGTCCCCTCCCCGAGGACTGGCAGGCCCCGGACCCTCCATCCTGTCTTCCCCACAGGAGCCGCCGGCATTCGGACAGGCATCCAAGGCCTCAAAGGAGACCAGGGGGAGCCTGGGCTCCCCGGGATCCCCGGCAAGGTGGGCTACCCAGGGCCCAGTGGCCCCCTGGGGCCCCGCGGCATCCCGGGGTCGAAGGGCATCAAGGGTAACCCGGGCAACATCAGGGACCAGCCGCGGCCGGCCTTCTCGGCAGTCAGGCGGAACCCGCCGACGGTCGGCAACGTGGTCATCTTCGACGCCGTGATCACCAACCAGGAGAGCCCGTACCAGAGCCACTCGGGCCGCTTCGTCTGCGCCGTGCCCGGCTACTACTACTTCACCTTCCAGGTGGTGTCCAAGTGGGACATCTGCCTGTCCATCATGTCCTCCTCCAGGAGCCAGGCCCGGCGCTCGCTGGGCTTCTGTGACACCAACAGCAAGGGGGTCTTCCAGGTGGTGTCGGGGGGCACCGTGCTCCAGCTGCAGCAGGGTGACCAGGTCTGGATCGAGAAGGACCCCAACAAGGGCCGCATCTACCAGGGCCCCGAGGCCGACAGCGTGTTCAGCGGCTTCCTCATCTTCCCATCCACCTGAGCCGCCCGCCCGCCCGCCTCTCCCTGCTCCGGCTCCCCGCTCTGCTGTGACGGTGGGTGCTGCCACTTCAGCCACCTGGGGTTGGGGCTGGCTCCCAGGGCCGAGGACTGGCCGCCCCGCCGCTCCGAGGCGGCTTCTTGGAGCCCTTCCTGAAATAAATATCTGCGTCTGTCTGCCGGGCTTGACATTCTGTTGCTGCTCCGGGTGTTGGGAAGGTGGCGTGAGGAGGACCCAGGCTCAGCACTTGAGAGCGGGCTGACTTAGCATCTTCCACCATGGGTCCAAATCTGGGCGCCAAACTAGGCGTAATGGCGCACGCCTATCATCCCAGTACTTGAGAGGCTGAGACAGGAGGATCGCAGGTTCGAGGCCAGCCTCAGCAACTTAGTGAGACCCTCAGCAACTAAGTGAGATCCTGTTTCAAAATAGAATAGATCTGGGGGTACAGCTCAGAGGTAGAATGCCCCTGGGTTCAATCCCCAGCACCATAAAAAAAAAATCCAGGTGCCAACACTTATCATTATCTAATCATTTGCATGTCATATAGAACTTCTGTGACCTCAGTTTCCTTGTCTGTAAAGTAGGACTAATAACAGCTCCCACCTGGAAGGCATGTTAGGAGAACTCAATGACTTAATACAGGAAGCCCTAGAGCAGTGCGGCTGCGCAGTGAGGGCCGCTCAGGTTGAGCTATGACTGTGTTTGTGCTCTGAGGTGGGTGTCAGGATACCATTGTACAGGTGTGAGACTGGGGGGTGGGGGGTGACGCCCCGGGTCAGCATCTGAGGGGAAGAGCTAGGACTGAACTCAAGTCTCAGTGCTGCCCAAGCCTGTGTGTAACCACTACCCTCGCAGCCTCCCAGCCTCTGTGGCCTCCCAGCCTCCACTGCTGCACTGGACAAATCACACAGATGCTTTTCCAACCCTGGGCGAGGAAGGCAGAGCCAAGAACCAGAGAGGGGAAGCAGCTGGCTCAAGGGCGCCCAGCAGTCCTCCCCACACTCTGGGCTTCCGCCTCAGCAGGTGGGGAGGTTGTGCTGCTGTGTTGGTACCTACCAGGCAGCTGGCCTGTGCTGGGGACCAGGAGGATCCCGGGTACCCACCGCATTCCCAGGGTCCCGATTGTCTCATCTGAGAGCCGCTCAGAGCCACAAGCCCCACCATGTCCTTCGCACGTGAGGAAAATGAGGAGGCCCGTGTCCCGCATCCCTGGACTGAGACTCATCCCCCACCACAGAAACAAGAGCACAGCTCTGCTCGGCTCAGCACACCCTCTGCACACCTCTGCAAGCAGATGCACGCTGGTCACATCTTCACACACACCTGGGATGCACGAGCTGTTGGACCCTCTACCTCCTGCCTCAGACACCCAGGGATATTCGCAAACCATCCAAATTATATTCTCTCTCTTCAAATCCCCCTGCTCTCCCCCATGCTGGCCCCTGCACACTCGCAGTACCACGGAGCCAGACCCAGGGAGTGAGCCTCCTATCCACTGACCAGCACCCATGGTCTCGGAGCCCCCATTCCTGCCCCCCATACACACGCCCAAGCCCCTCCACAGGCCCTGTACTCGCCCCTGCCGCCCTGCCAGCGGCCTTTGGGGGTCAGGAAGAAGTGAGGGGTCTCCAAGGAGAGAGTGGACCCCAAGGATGCTCACAGCCCCTGCTCCCTCCTGGAGCTCTGCCCAGCTCTCCCAGCCTGCCCAGAACACACATGCCTGCAGGCTGGGGGAGAAGCTGAGCTTGGGGTGCCCACCCTGCACTGGCCATCTCAGAGTCACTGATGCATCTAATCACGGAGAGACAGACGAGGACCCCTGCGTAAGGTCCCCTGAGGAAAGTGGCCGGGGGCATGTGAGCCTGACCCCAAAGAGGAGGACTCCTTTGATTGCCATGGCGTTCATAGAAAACGCCAGGCCGGAGGCCCCTAAGCAGCAGGAGAGGCCAGGCGATAGAAATGGTGGGCTCAGGGAGAGCCTGAATGCCCCCTTACCCTAAATTCTACCCCTCACACCCCCTCCACGGAGGCAAATCTCTGCTCCCTCTGGGAGGGGAACAGACAGAGCCAGGACGCACGGGTGGGGCAGGGGAGAGCTGAGCACGGGCCGAGGCTGCCACCTGCTGGACAAAACGGGCCTAGGCGCAAAGGAGGCGAAGCCTGAAGCCGGCCCCCATAATACAGGGTCCACGTTTCTGCTTCTTCCAGCCCTCTAACCCGCTGGACAACCCCAGGGCCGGGGGCACGCACAGCCTTGGCCTCGCCCCACAGGGTGGAGATGCAGGTGGGGAGCTGCGGCCCGGGTCACTCTGCCAGGCAGGGGCAGGACTCTGAGCCGCTCATGCTGGCACAGGCTAGGCACTGTGTGGGCATCGCACACTGGCCCTCGCCGTGCCCTGCGTGGGAGCTGGCGAGAGCCCCCATTCTGCAGAGGAGGAACAGGGACAGTCAACCGCCCTTCACCCCAGAGTCCCCTGGAGGGGGGCTGACCCCAACTGGAACCGTCACCTCTGTCGACTCCAGTACCAGCCGGCCAGGTACAGGTGAGAGGGTGGGGCTGGCAGGGAAGGTGCCCCCCAGGAGGACAGGGCCAGCGGAGGAGGAGGTGCCCACCCTCAGCGCCCGGGCGTGCAGACACAGGGAAGGACGGGATTTGCTGAAGGAGAGGCAGGGCCGGAAGGAGAAGCCCAAGTCACCATGCACCCAGCAACGCTGGCTCGTCCTCAGTGTCCCCAAGAGTGGCAACCGGCATGGGCGTGTGGATGTTTCCAGAATAAGACCTGCCACCTGACAAGTGTGTGTGAGGCCTGTTTCTGGGGACAGCTGAGCCCAGGGGTCTCCGCAAGGCTTTGGACCCCACGTGACCGCTCTCTGTGTGACTGGGGCAAGGGCTTCTGCCTCCGGGCCTCAGTTTCTTCATCTGTAAAGAGGGATTGTAACTTCCTCCTGGGGTGTTGGGCAACAACGGAGCCAGGCACAGCGCGTACCGCAGACGGGGCTGGGCATTAAGTGGGCCAACCCGACTCCGGGCCATCTGTGCCTTGGGCGCTTATGGGCACACACACGCCGTAACCTGCTGGGGTGGGGGACATCAGCCCCGGGGAGCATTTCCTCATTTCGGACACTTGTGACCCGGGGCAGGAGTAGGAAGGGTGGACGGGGTGTCACTGCGGTCAGCCTGACTCAGAACCAAAAAGAAAGCATTGAGTCAGGAAAAAGGGCTGGAAAGGGGATGTGGGCTGGGGGAGCTGGGGCAGGAAGGGAGGAGAGGGGGGCGGCCGGCGCTGCCCCGGGCCATCTTTGCTCTGTCCACTCTGACACGGCGTCCTCCTGCCTGGGATAGGGGAAGCAGATCTGGGGACATCTCTGACCAGGTCAGAAGACTCCCAAGCCCAGGGTGAGGCTGGGACCCTGCCCAGGTGGGGGCAAATGACTCCCCCTCCCCGCAGCCTGCCAGGGGCAGCTGGGTTTGTGAGAGAAGGGAGGTCCCTGCGGAGCCCCTCGGGGCTGGGCTTTAGAGGAGCCCCATCCATCCATCGCGGGGCCCCAAGGGTGCAGGCTGCGGCCGGAAAGCAGGCGCCCAGGACTGAGAAGGAGGTTCCCAGGGGAGCAAGGGGGCGAGGTGGGCAGGCACGGCTGGGGGCCAACTCTGCTGTCCCCCGCAGCACCCGCCCCAGGATGGACGTGGGGCCCAGCTGCAGGTGGCTCCTTGCTCTCTACCTGTTGCTGCCCCTGCTGGCGCCGCCCGCCAGGGGCCAGGCCAGCACCAGCTGCTACGGGATCCCAGGGATGCCGGGCCTGCCCGGGGCCCCCGGGAAGGACGGGCATGACGGGCTGCCGGGACCCAAGGGCGAGCCAGGTGAGTCTGCGGGCCTGGAGGGGTGGCGGGTCCCGAGGGCCCATCTGAAGCTGACCTGGGGGTGGGGCGGCCGCGCAGAGGCAGGAGGTGCAGAGTCCCTCTCTTTTCTGTCCTCGGAGACCAGACTCAGGCTGCCCAGAGCTGACTCGGCCACCTGGCTCCTTGTTTTCCTCATTCCACATGGGGAAAGGTGGAGAGCCCTGTCCCAGCAGGTGGCGGGGAGCCTGGGGGAAACTCTAAAGCGCTCCACTGTGTCTAAGTCAGTACACCCACTGCTTTCCCTGTGACACCTGCAGAAGGTGGGGCCCACGCGGCCATCCCGCCCATCACTTCTCTCTGTGAGAATGTGCGTATATCACTTAACCCCGCAGTGCCTCAGCTTCCCCATCTGCCAAATGGGGAGATGGGAGAACCTACTTCACAGGGGTGCAATGAGGAACAAGTAAGTCTGAGTGTCGGCCCTGAGCGCCTGGTAGACCAGTTGTCCAGGTGGAGGCCGCTGTTACTCTCTGGGTGGGAGATCTGTGCTCCCCTCCAGCCCCAGGAGTCAGGGTGGCAGAAGCCGGGGCCGCCGCCATGTCTTCTGTGGAGATTCAAGCCCAGTGTGGGAGCCCAGTGTGGGAGCGGGGGCTCAGGACAGGGCTGGGGCAGGGGCATGTGCACCCCACCTGGGAGTGAGGGCGCACACCTGGGGGCCGTGCGTGTCTGGCTTGGGTGGAGCTGGGTGGGGCTGGGCGCTCGCAGACAGAAAGGTCCTTGGGGTTCCCCCCCATCCCCTTCCCTCCTGGCAGTGGAGTAGAATTTTACCAACATTCCAGAAAGAATTCTCCAATTCAGGGTGAGCCCCATGAGGCCCCCGGGACTGTCATTTTGGGACCCTGTCCTGGACCGCTGCCTCTGGCCATCCCACGACCTGGCTGGCTGATGAGCAATTATGGAGTTCCCCTGTGCCGGGCATGGTTTCAAATGCTCCGCATCTATTTAACCCTCAGAGTAGATGAAACTGTTAGCTCTACCTTACAGATGAGGAAACTGAGGCCAAACCCTTTGAAGAAGCAACGTACTCCCAATTTGCAAATGTCAAAGCTGTGGTTCAGAGAGACTGAGCAACCTGCCCAATGTCACACAGTAGAATCCTGTCCAACTTCACAGCCTTAACCACCGCCCATCCCTGCCTCTCGGACCCCTCTCCACCGCTGCTTCCTGCCGCTCCTCCTTCATTGCTTGAAGTCACCTCAAAGGCCAAGACATGGCCCTGTTCAGCCTCAATGGCGAGTCCCAGGACCCGACACTACTGGACACTTCCTTGCTTTGGTGTGCGGGCACTGTGCTCGGCCCTCTATACACATCCTCCCGCTCCGCTCTGCCACGCTCCCTGGGATCTATTGTGTTATGCACTGATCTTGACTGTGCAGACAGAGGCTCAGAGAGGGAAGGTCGCCTGCCCAGGGTTACACAGCCTAAAGCCCAGGCCTGCTGGGTCCTAGAAGGTCCCCAAGCCACAGGAGGGCTATCATAGGACATCTAGCTCCATGGAAGGCAGAGGAGGAGAGGAGCCATGAGGACTGGCAGGGATGATTAAGGAGGGCTTCCTGGCAGAGGAAGCTGGAGTTGGAACTTAAACGATGGGTAGGGTTTGGACAAGGGGAGAAGAATCTCACAGAGCCTCAGATCAGTGGGGCTGGAACCGAATCTGCCAGACTTGTGCCCCTACTCCGTCCTGGACAGGTGGCCTTGGCAATCTCCGGCCTCAGTTTCCTCTTCTGTAGCACGAGGGAAGTTGAACCAGGCCAGCTGTCCCAAGGGCTGAGCCGGGCTGGAGACAGGGCGGCTTCCATTCAGCTCCATCAGCGGCCCGGTGCTGGTGCTGGCCGGGAATAGGTGCAGGTGTGCGGCGCTGGAAATGCCGAGGGTCCTCTTTAAGAAAAACAGTACAAAAAGCCGGGCGTGGTGGCGCACGCTTGTAATCCCAGTACTTGGGAGACTGAGACCAGAGGATCCAGGTTCGCGGCCAGGCTCAGCTACTTAGTGAGGCCCTCCACAACTTCGTGAGACCTGGTTTCAAAATAAAGAATAAAAAATAGGGCCGGGGGTGTAGCGCGGAGGTAGAAAGCCCCTGGGTTCAATCCCCGGTACTGCAAAAAAAAAAAAAAAACCTGTACAAAATGTTCACTTGATTGTATGGGTAGTGTTGGTTATAGAAATCCACACATGTGACAAAATGGTATTAGAAACATATTAGAAACACACACACACACACACAACCTGGCAAAGCCTGAGTAAATTCTGTGGATTATGTAAATATCAGTTTCCCAGGTTTGTGGGATTGTGTGTGTGCGCGTGAGCGCGCATGTGCATGTTGCTGGGGATTGAACCCAGGGTTGTTCTACCTCTGAGTTACACCCCCAGCCCTATTTTATTTTTTATTTTGAAACAGCGTCTCACTGAGTTGCTGAGGCTGGCCTCAAACCTGCGATCCTCCTGTCTCAGACTCCCAAATACCGGGATTACAGGTGTGCGCCATCACACCTGGCTGCCCCTGTATTCATGCTCATTGTCCCCCAGTTGCACCTGAGGCTGCTACCACCCCCTGGATCGATCCAGCATACCCCCTGGGGGGTGGTTTTGCCCACTTCGGGGATCTATGACCTAGACTTTTAAGTGAGTTCCAAATTTGCTAGTGTTGGACTATAATTTAAAAACTAAAAAGCACTGTGCAAGCCAAACAGAGGGTGCCACCCCTGGACCGCCAGGGCTCGGACTCTCTCTGAGATCCCGCCCAACCAGGAGGTCTCCGAGTTCCACCCTCTCCGACATGATGGGGAAACTGAGGCCAAGAGACAGGGCAGTGCTTTAGACAAGGCCGGGGCAGGTCGTGGGGAGGCAGGACTTGTAGAATCTCCTCCCCACCCCAGCCAGAGCCCAGTGCTGAGCGGACAGTCCATCTGGGGAGGACACCCTAGAGACCAGACACTGGTGGACACCCCAGGGTCCCCTTCCCTGACTCCTGCCCCATCACCTCCTTCCTGCCTGCTCTCTCCCCAGGAATCCCAGCTGTCCCCGGGACCCGAGGACCCAAGGGTCAGAAAGGAGAGCCCGGCACACCTGGCTATCCTGGGAAAAATGGCCCCATGGGAGCCCCTGGGATACCAGGGGATCCGGGCATCATGGGGCCGCCCGGGGAGCCAGGCGAGGAGGGCCGGTACAAGCAGAAACACCAGTCCGTGTTCACGGTCACCCGGCAGACCGCCGAGAACCCGGCGGCCAACGGCCTGGTCAAGTTCAACGCGGTGATCACCAACCCGCAGCGGGACTATGACACCAGCACCGGCAAGTTCACCTGCAAGGTGCCCGGCCTCTACTACTTTGTCTACCACACCTCGCAGACGGCCAACCTGTGCGTGCAGCTGTACCGCAGCGGCGCCATGGTGACCACCTTCTGCGACCACATGTCCAACAGCAAGCAGGTCAGCTCGGGCGGCGTGCTGCTGCACCTGCGGGTGGGCGAGCAGGTGTGGCTGGCCGTCAACGACTACAACGGCATGGTGGGCACCGAGGGCTCCGACAGCGTCTTCTCGGGCTTCCTGCTCTTTCCCGACTAGGGTGCCCGGGAACCCCAGCTTCCCGCATCCTGGCTCAGGCTGGTCCCCACGTAACGAACTCCTCCTCCAGGCAGCCCACACTGACTCCCCGCGCGTCCTCTCCCTCCCCCAAGCTCCTTCTGCGTCACCCTTGACACTTCACCAATACCTCCGGGACTGTCATTTGGGTGTTTTTTGTTTTTTTAGGTCTTGGAAAAGGTGGGGAGAGATATGAATAAATAATTAGATAATAAATATGCATGGCTCAGATTCCTCACCCCGTGCTTTGAACTTGGCCTGCTCAGCTGTCTGGAGGCTCTGGACATGGGGCCAGCACTGTAGTGGCCAACGTTGAGACCCTCAGCACCGCTTGGCCTGGCGGGAGAGAGATGTTCAAAGGTGGTCACAGGCCGCCAGAGGTGCCCAGGGGTTCATCCACTGTCCCAGGGGGACTGGGGGAGAGGAGCCGGGACCCTTGGTGAATGGGATCCCGTGAATTCCCAGGCTCTGGCTGGATTTCGGGAACGCTTGGCTTAGGAGGAGTTTGGGCTCTGGAGAGTCTAGTGTAGACAAAAGGAATTGCGCAGTGAGTTTGTGCTGGATGAGCAAGTGAGTTTGGGTGAATTAATGATCGCCCAAGTGGGTCAACGAATGGGTAAAAGCAGAGTACGTGAATGAATGAATAAAGCAGCCACGCCGGCTGACATGTCCCGAGCACCTACTGTGCTCCAGCATCATGACACACGATGTCTGACGAATCCTAAGTCACGGACTCCAAGCCCCCAAGAGATCACCTAAGACTCAGAGCCACCACCCTCTGAAGGTCGGGGCGGCCCCTGCCGGTTCACGGCTCAGGTGCAAGGTCAGACTGTAACTTTCCCGGGCAGCCTCCAGGCCCAGCCCCCTAGCCCCGTGAGACCCAGGGCTCACTCGGGCCTGCAGAGCCTGGCCCGTCCTGGCTGGGTCTGAGCCTGGGTCCATGAGGCCCTCGGAGGTCCTGGCCGCTGAGGGTGGTGGGGGTGGTGGGGAACAAGTCAGTTTGTTTGTTTGTTTGCTTGTTTCTGGGGATTGAACCCAGGGGCATTCTACCTCTGAGCAGCACCCCCAGCCCTTTTTATTTTTTGTTTTGAAATAGGGTCTCACTGGGTTACAGAGAGTCTCACTACATTGATGAGGCTGTCCTCGAACCCGCGATCCTCCCGTCTCAGCCTCAAGTCAGTTCTGCACCTGCCTGTGCGCCCTGTGTCCCCTTTGTTCCCACAGAGCCAGTTCACACCTCCGTGCCTTCGTCCTCTGGAGCCCCACGCACCCATACACACCCTCTATCCACCTGGACAAGACCCTCCCCTGGCCTCACAAAGACCGGCTCCTCCCAGAACCCCCCTGACCCCGCTGTGTCCCCACGGCCCTCCCCAGACTCAGACCACAGCATGACTCCTTCCAGCCCAGCTCCCAATTCCAGCGGTGAATAAAATAAACCTACAGATTTATTTAAAACAACACACACATGCACACACACACACACACACACACACCCAAGGCAGTACTATGAGGGTTTGGGAGGAGGTGAGTCTGGCGCGCCTGGTCCCTGGACTGGCTTTCGGGCACCTCTGCGCTCACAGATTTGCCTCCCCGGGGAACAGTGTCATTTCAGGATAGTGAGCATCAGGCCTGCCTGTGACTAGTAGGTGCTCAAGAAACGTATCCGATGGGAAGGAGGGAGACACACACACACACACACACACACACACACACACACACACACACACACACACTGGAGGCGGGGCCGAGTCCAGCCTGGCTCACCGAGTCTGGGCACCTCGGCAGGGCCAGGCCTGGGTCACCGGCTGTGACGTTCAGAGCTGTCCCTCTGTCAACCACTTAGCCGTCCACCCAGTGATGCCGCCAGTGATACATCCTTCTCATTTCTCTTTTGTTTAAAAAAATCAATACAGCGTTTATGTAGGCCGCGGTGTCAGACCAGAAGGCCGTACTTTGCAAGCGACGAGTCTGGTGCCGTTTTTATTTCCCATAATTGTTTCCCTTGTTGTTCTCTCTTTGTCAGGAAGGACAACCTTAGAAAATGCCAGCTTGTCTGCTGTGCTGAGCGAGGCCGGCCAGGGTCTCCGGGGGTGGACCGGGGGAGGGGGAGGGCAGGAAGCTGCAGGGAAGCCCTTTCAGACCTGGTGGGGGGTGCGGAGGGGTCCCAGGTTTATTTCTCCACTCTTTGCAGGGTCATCCCCTCCTTGTCACAGATGCAAGTCAGCAATTTCATGGGTTCAGAGACTAGCGGGCTCCCATGCCGGGGTTGAAGCCCAGGAACCCCTCAGCTCCTGCTCCCCAAGCCTAGCCCCCCCCAGTCAAGACCCGGCTCCTTGGCTCCCAGAACCTGTGAGTTCTGTCTTCCCTTCATATAGATCGCGCCGCTGCCCTGTGGGCCTTAGGAGCTGCCCTGGGCTTGTGTTCCCACCAAGAGCCCTGGGAGATGGGCGCCCGTGCCTCGGGTTGAATGCGGGGAAACTGAGGTCAATAAATGTGCCTGAGCCACGTGGCTAGAAAGAGGCCGAGCTGGGAGTCAACTCAGGGGTGGTGGATTCCAGGGCCTGTGCCCCTGGCGCCCCTCTGCTACTTCCTGCTCTTGGTCTCTCTGCTTCTACCCCAAGTTGAATTCCATCTTTTCCTGTTGCCATCGGCCATCCAGGAATTAGAGGCCCAGGCCACGCCTTGAGAAGCTTGGGAGGGACCCTGGACCTGCAACCTACCAACCCCCTCCTTCCCCCCCCCTTATTTTTGGTACTAAGAATTGAACCAGGGGCATTCTATCTCCAAACTATACTCCCAGTCCCTCCCCTTTTAACTTTTTATTTTGAAACAGGGTCTTGCTAAGTTGCTAAGGCTGGCCTCGAACCTGTGATCCTTCTGTCTCAGACTCCCAAGTACTGGGATTACAGGCATGCACCACCGCGCCCAGCTCCCTCCTCCCTTTTTTTTTTTTTTTTGTGGTACTGGGGATTGAACCCGGGGCATTCTACCTCCAAGCTACACTCCCAGCCCTATTTTTTATTTTGAAACAGGGTCTCACTAAGTTGCGGAGGGCCTCACTAAGTAGCTGAGGCTGACCGCGAACCCAGATCCTCCGGTCTCAGCCTCCCAAGTACTGGGATTACAGGCGTGCACCACCGTGCCCGGCTCGCTCCTCCCTTTTTTGAACTCGGTGCCTGCCCCTTTTTGTCCCTGCCCAGGTCCTCTGAGTCCACAGCTGGCTGAGCGCAGGTTTGGGTTGTGTCAAACTCTCCTTTTCCCTCCTTGTTGCCACGGCAGTTAACACTGACTTCCATCAATCGGCGCCAGGGCCCAGCGATTTTCCTTCTCCAAACACAGATGTCAAGAGGCCCTGCTCCCGCGCCCGCCAGCCCACTGTCCCGACCTCAGACGCAGCCTCGGCGAGACGGCTGGTGTGCTGGTGCCAGGATGCCTGGCTGGAGTCCTGGATCTGCCCCTTACATGGGGCGGGGGCTCCAGCAGCCACTGCGTGTGTGCAGGTGTGTGTGTGTGTGTGTGTGTGTGTGTGTGTGTGTGTGACATTTATCACAGGAACGAGAAGCCCAGTGTCATTCAATGTTTACCACCAAGTCTCCTTGTGGAAGGGACGTTCCATGGGACAGGACCGTGGCTGGCTTCTTTCTCCAGTACCTGGCACATAGAGGCTAGCCAGAAACACCATTGAACGACAACTCACGCCTCTGGGCCTCAGTTTCCCCGCATATAAAACGAGGGGGGACGGCCCAGGGACCTCCACGCCCCTCTCCAGACCGACTTGGTGTCGTTTTAGGATGAGTGAGCAACAGGCCCCTGCCTGTGACTATTATTACCACCAGCTTCGAGCCCTGCTAGAAGTGGAAGGAGGGATATAAATAAGTAATGAGCACATTTAAAATTCATTAGTAGATTATTTTGGGAGAACAGGGAAAGGGAAGAGGTGCAGAATGGGAAGGGACAGAAGAGTGGAGCCCAGAAAGGGGAAGCCGGGACATGAAGTGGCATTAACAATTGACATGTGCACTGGGCTTTACAGTTTGTCCCACATGCCCTTTCTCCCCCATTATCCCATCCAGGATCCTCCGTGTGGCCCGTGAGCACTGTAGGGCAGGGATGATCGTGGTCCCATCCTATAGGAGAGGAGTTTGGGGCTCCCTCGGGCTCCCTCGGCTGAGGACACTGAGCTGGTGACTGGCAGAGACGGAATGTCAACCAGGCTGAGTCCGGCATTCGGGCACCAGCTGGCCACACGGTCACCCATAGAGGATCACCCCGACCCCATGGGAGATGGTGAGCTCAGGGGCCGGGCAGGCGAGCCGCCAGCTGTGGACCTTCCCAGGGACAGCCCGTCCTCCCCACATCTGCTGAGTTGGCGAAACCGAACTGGCCGGCCGCCACCCCGTTTACAGTAACCTCCACCCCAGTGCAGAAATGGGACCTGAAACTGCCTGGGGACAGCAGGATGGGGATGCGGTGGGGTGACGGGGGGGGCAGGCTGCGGGGCCCCGGGGAGGGGGCTGCGGGCGGGGGGAAGCCCTTCCCGCCTCTGCGGAACGGAGCTTCCGCTTTGCACAGATAGCAGCAGCCGCCCGGCGCCTGACCCCACAGCTGCCCGGCCCAGCGGCGTCTCAGGACCCCGGGTCCCCAGGTGAGGACGGCTCCACGCCTGGGGGTGGGACGGGATGGCGGAGGGAGGTGATTTCCACAGCGCAGGCCCCCTGCCTTGGAGCTGCCTGAAGGTTTGTGTGGATCCCCAGACCCCATCCCAGGCTCTCTGGGGGCGAACTGGGGAGTCTGCAGCTCCCGGGGTGATGGGTGGCAACCTGCAGCAGGAGCCTCGGGTCACAGAGACCCATGCTGAGTCCCGCTTCTGCCTCTTGCGTGCTGGTCATCTCGGCCAAGTCGCCTAACCTCTCTCAGCCTGAGACCCCTCAGGAGAGGACGGAACCTTTCAGGGTGCAGGGATCCCTAATGGTCCCCTCCACCCGGCCCTTTTCTCCTGCTCTCCCATCTCCCTGCCGTCTGCTGAGAAAGCCCAGCGGGGCTCATTTGATCTGAAGGTGGAGTTTTGATTTGATATTAGGACTGAGTGATCTCAATGTTTGTAGAGGAGAGGAGACGGCCAGGGGCTGCCCTAGGGACCTTTCTCCTTCCAGGTACGATCTCATTTAATCCTCTGGCAGCCCTGTCAGGCAGAAATTAACCTTGAAGGGGCTGAGAGAGGTTAAACCACCTGCCTGAAGTCACACAGCCAATTAGCAGCAGAACGGGGGTCCCAGGTCAGGTTTGCCCGACTCCAAGTTGAGGGACAGGGACTGCTGGGGCGGGTAGGTGAGGAGGGGCTGGAGAAAGCAGCAGTTGGTCCAACCAGATGAGTTTTCAGTCTGAGACTCAGCGGCCCTGCCATGGGTGAGATGGAGCTCTTCCTTCTCCCCCTCTGACTCCTTCTTCCCCAGGAGGCCCAAGGCCTGCTCAGGACCCCGCTACCCCTGCTCCTTCTGGCTGGTAGGAGCGCCGCCTGGGCTGAGCGAGCCCTTCTCCTGAGCCCGATCCCCCAAAGGCACTACATTCATTTTCTCTTCTGCAACCACCTTCCCTCCTGCCCCAGACTCAGGAGTTCTAGAAGCTGGTAGGAATAAAATAGCCGATATTCACTCAGCATTCCTGGCATGCCGGGCTCTGCTGCAAACTGCAGCTCATCTGTCCTCACGCCGCCCTGCGAGGGAGAGATCAGCACTGTTTCCATTTCACAGAAGGGTAAACTGTGGCTGGAGAGACGTGACTTTCTCCAGCCCTCAGCTAAGGAGCCACAGAGGCCGCTTTGAATCGAGGCAGCCCTGCTTTTACAATGCGAAGGCCGCCTCGCCCACAGGGAGCAGTTTGCTGCTACCAACAATGATCGTGGTGATAAAATGCACCTTCCCCGGCCCCTCACGCGTGCCCAGCACCACTCTTAGCGTGCCCCACGCAGTGGTCCTTCTAAGAACAGTGGCCTCTTAGCAGAACACTGAGTTTTAAGATCCGGGGGAGATAGGTTTGAATCCCGGCCACGTGGGAGCTGTGTGATCTTTACTGGTGCTTGCCCTCTCTGAACCCCAGTTCCTCATCTGTAAATGAGAAAGCAAGAGTCCTTCAGAAGGCTGTCATGAGAATCAAATTAAATGAGATAATGGCACATAAGGCATTTGACCCAGGGCCTGGCCCCTGCTAAGTGCCCAACAGATTAAAGCTGTCAAACTGTCATGTTGTAAACCTCCAGCAAGAGAGAGGACTGGGGCTCATTGAGAGATGAGCGGGCTGGGGCCCCTGAGCCGACCGCTCTTTGTGGAGGACAACAGCCGAGGCCCACATTCTTACAGCCTCCCTGTCCTCGGCGTCCAGCAATGAATGACTAGGAGATTAGGGGCCGAGACTGATTTTCAGAGCCCAGGAGCCAAGAATCAGAGGTTTTTATGGTCGCAGTCAGCCCTCCACATGCCGAATCCGGGGTTGGCACAGCTGCCGCCGCAAGAGAGAGCACAGTGGCTTGGCTGCAACCCTGCCACTGACCCGCCCGTTGGGTGACAGTGAGTAGGTGGCTTTCCCATTTGGGGGCCTCAGTTCTTCATCTGAAAGATGGGCGACTCGCCGCTTCCCGCGTGTGGGGATCGGGCCAGAGCAGCAGCTGGACCAAGTCCACACGAGAGCTGGGAGCGCCGCGGTCCTTTCGAATCCGTGGTCTCACTGGAGCCCGCAGCTACCCCGGGAGGTGGGCAGGGTTAGGGACATTCTTGCCCCAGCCCTTCTGGAACCTTCAGTCTCAGCCTAAACATCACTTGTCCCCTGTAGAAAAGACCTTCCTGGTGAGAGGACCCTCCTGGCTCAGCCCCCGCCCACCCCCAGCCTAGTCACTCTCCCTCGGAGCATCCTTCCTTTTCTTCCAGAGCCCATCCGATCGCAGTCTCTAACTCCGTCTAGTTACTTACATGTTGATCTGCTTATTGTCTGTTTCCCCCTCGAGGGGCACAGAACCTTGAGGGCAGGGACCATATCTCCTTGGTTATCACTACATCCCTAGGACCTAAGTCAAGGTCTGGTGGACAATCAGTGAACATGTGGATGGATGGATGGATGGATGGACATATGGATGGATGGATGGATGGATGCATGCATGCATGGATAGATGAATGGATGGATATATGGATGGGTGGGTAGGTGGATGGATGGGTGGATGGGTGGATGGATGGATGGATGGGTGGATGGATGGATGGATGGATGGATGGATGGATGGGTAGATGGATGGGTGGATAAATGGATGAATGGATATATGGATGGGTGGGTGGATCGATGGATGGATGGATAGATGGATGGGTGAATAGATGGATGGATTGATGGATGGGTGGATAGATGGATGAATGGATATATGGATGGGTGGGTGGATGGATGGATGGATGGATGGATGGATATATGGATGGGTGGGTGGGTGGGTGGGTGGATGGATGGATGGATGGATGGATGGATGGATGGACAAATGAAGGATGGGTTAATGAATGAATGAGAGGAGATCCCATGGTAGTAACCTCCCGCATCTTCTCCCTGCAGGAGGCAGCTGAGACAGCATGGTGATGAAGACCCCGTGGGGCGGCGTCTTAGTGCTGCTGTCTCTGCTGCTCTTGGGTCTGCTCCATGTCTCCTGGGCCCAGAGCAGCTGCACCGGGCACCCAGCCATTCCTGGCATCCCAGGCATCCCAGGAATACCTGGCTCCGATGGCCAACCTGGGACCATGGGGATAAAGGGAGAGAAAGGTACTGTGTGTTTTAAGGACACTAGTATCACTGGCCAAGGCCCCATCTCCACCCGCTCCCCCAGTCACAGTCGCCTGCCTTAAAGACTCCAAAAGCACTCACAAATCCAATAACTTTGCCAGGAAGGAATTCTGATTCCCATTCTATAGACAGGAAAACTGATGTCCAGAAAGGCTACTGACTCCCTCACGGTGGCCTAGTAAGTGTCGAGGCTTAGGTCAGACCGTGGGTCTCTTCCCTCTCGTCCAGGTAGAGAGAGACCTATAGTCAGGCAGGCCTGGGTTCGACTTGACCTCCAGACCAAGTGGCTTCACCTCTCTGAATAACTATGTCCTCCCCTGTAAGACAGGGACAATGATACTTATCTGGGGTTGTCACAGGGTTCCAGTGAGACGCCCCACCGTGAAAAGCCCTCTGTAAAATGTGGCTCATTCAGCGCACGCCTGTAATCCCAGTACTTGGAAGGCTGAGATAGGAGGATGGCAGTTTTGAGGCCAGCCGCAGCAACTTAGCGAGATGTTCAGCAACTTCTCAAGATACTGTTTCAAAATAAAAAATAAAAAGGGCTGGCAGTGTAGCTCAGAGGTAGAATGCCCCTGGGCTCAATCCTCAGGACCAAAATAAATAAATGTGGCTCATTTCACTTGTGGTTTGGGGCAGCCCTCTGTGCCAGCCACTCCCCTCACATAATCTCATTTTATCCTCAGTAAAATGGGGGTGACAAAACAGTGTTACCCCCTTTTTACAGATGAGGAAACTGAGCCCCAGAGAACGTGACTCTTCATGTTAATAACAGTAGGTGTGGCATGTGAAGCAGACCCATCTGTCTCCAGAGCCCACGTTCTCAGGCTCTACCGCTCCACTGGAAAACAGGTTTTATCTTGTGTTGGCCAAAGCAAGCGGTGGTGGCTGTGTGGAGTGGTGGAGTAAGAAGGATTCTCGTTCACATCTAGGCACAGCCAGAGTGAATGCTGTGATTGATTAAGGATGTCTGCTGTGGGTAAAGGGTAGAGGGATAGCACTGTGCCACAAATTCATGACCCCTGCTCTAGGCTCAAGTCTGGCAAGGGTGCCCCGGTGAGCTGGGGAGGAGGCAGGGCCAGCACCTTCCTCACAGGGTACTGCTGAGGAAGACTCAGGAAGCTGAGCTGGAAGGAGACTTGGAGACCCTCTCTGACATCCATCCTTCTTACAGATAGGAAGCTGGACCTGCCCAAGCTCCAGGCCAAGACTCCTTCCTTGGGACTCAGTGGCCTCGGGTCTCCTCATTTTTCTTTCCTCTGTCTTTCCAGGGCTTCCAGGGCTAGCTGGAGACCATGGTGAGTTTGGAGAGAAAGGAGATCCAGGGACTCCTGGAAATCCAGGAAAAGTTGGCCCCAAGGGCCCAGTCGGTCCTAAAGGTGCCCCGGGGTCTCCTGGATCCCCTGGGCCCAAGGGTGAATCCGGAGACTACAAGGCGACGCAGAAAGTCGCCTTCTCCGCCACGAGGACCATCAACAACATCCTGCGCCGGGACCAGACCATCCGCTTCGACCACGTGATCACCAACGTGAACAACAACTACGAGCCCCGCAGCGGGAAGTTCACCTGCAAGGTGCCGGGCCTCTACTACTTCACCTACCACGCCAGCTCCCGTGGGAACCTGTGCGTGAACCTGGTGCGGGGCCGGGACCGCATCCAGAAGGTCGTCACCTTCTGCGACTACGCCAGCACCTTCCAGGTGACCACGGGCGGCGTGGTCCTCAAGCTGGAGCAGGACGAGATGGTGTTCCTGCAGGCCACCGACAAGAACTCCCTGCTGGGCATCGACGGCGCCAACAGCATCTTCTCCGGGTTCCTGCTCTTCCCGGATGTGGACGTGTGACCCGGGGCTGCGCCCACCGGCTCCCGGCCGCCC